>QPKB01000857.1:0-18102 GCA_003546025.1 Camphora micrantha
TGCATTACATGTGTCTTCTCTATTTTATTTATGCAATCTTTTTCACTTTTTGACCTTAGATCAACCTAAGTAAGGCCTTAGAACCCATGGCCAAATTAAGTTAATCCATTTATTTTAGTTGGCTAAAAAGGTCTCTAACATTTGAAGACCGTTGCAACAGTGACGTTGCTACAATAGCGTAACCGCAGTGATGTGCTGCAGTACCTTTGCTACAGTACCGTTAGAACTTTTCTATAAATTTCAAAGCTAGTTCCAAGACTTTGGAGGACTGAGTCTTTGAGAAAAAATAGAGCAAGCCAAGCGTTTAAAAATTGGAGAATGCTAGAGGAGAAGAGGAAAATCTAAAGGCAAGGATCCCGGACTTTATAGTTCAGTTTGGTTTAGGCTTAAATTGGTCATTTCATCCGAACTAAAACGAACATGACAACTATGCTTGCATCTTTTTCCTAGATAATGGGGACATCGACCCAAATCCCTTCAAAACCTATCAGTGACGTGGGCGTACTGCAGATTAGCCTAATTTTTTGGATGAATGATGCATATCGAGACCTTGATCTCACCATTCTGATAACATCCAACAGTTGGATCTCTTTGGATCAAGCATCTGATGGAGTAAGGGGCCCATATATGCAATTGCAATGAATGGCCCACACCAGGAAGTGCCACATGGGAGGAAAAATAAAACATTTAAAAGTGTCAGAGGGGCCCAAGAAGAATTTGAAGAAAATATAAAAGAGGGGTCCAAAGGGGGCCCACAATTTAATGCAAAAAGTCCCCTGCTTAAGTTTCTGTTATTATTATTTTTTTCTTTCGATTTCCTTTCCCTTATTAATTCTTTTTAGAAAGTGGAATCAACTATTCTCTAAGCAAGTGGAAGTTCTTTATTCTATTAAGATCCCTCGAGTGGAGGGAGGTTTCCAACTTTAGGGAGGGACCTTACTCCAGGCGGGGACTTGTAATGATGCCCTTGAACCGTCACATATTTCCATATTTAATTTTCAACGTAAGTTGTGTGTGTGATTGGTGTGATTCATAATTTAAATTGGATTATTAATTCTTAGATTGATCTCACCCATGGTTCAAAATTGCGGTATTGGTCCGGCCAAAAAACTGATACGGTATCGGTATCGGTCGCGGTTATCGGTCCGTCACGGTCATCACAGTGTGAATTTTTTTTTAATCCAAAAATATTTACAAAAATATACAAAAAAAAAAAAAAGAAATCAAGAATATTAGAAAATGCTAGAAAATAATGTCCTTTTGCATTAGTCCACATTATAAACCAAAATATTGGTCCCCCTAAGACAAAGTATACTGTATCGTTGTTATGTCTAAAAGTGTTGAATATGTCAAGTTTTAATGTTTTATCCTTGGTCCATCCATATAGTTTATAAATCCATCAAGTAGCCCACAATTTAAATTCCAAATCCAATCAAATATTATAATTGCCACTCTTTATAGTTGATTTGTAAAAAAATTCGCTTATTATCTTCAAGAGAAGGGCATATATTTTTAGTGGATTAGATTTTTCATTAGTATACCCTCTTAAAGGCTTACTAATAAAATAAAATGTTTGGATACTTTTTTATTTTTTTTAACATATTATTTGGATGTTTATAAGTGATCATTGTCACATTAGGCCAACTCTAATTTAATTAATAATTGTTAAGGCACCATTTAAAAGGGGCATTTATTTTGAGTGGGGAAACTAAAAAGGAAGCATTTAATAGTTTAGAAAACAAGAGAGGGCATTTAATGGTTTAAATTTTAAAATTCTAAAATTTATTGTGATTTGTGAGACAATTTAAGAGGTTGCATTCATTTAGACTTTTAAAAATGTTGGCCACAATATGTGTGGAAGACTCACATAATGGGAAACAATTAGAGAGAGAAAAACCCGCAAAAGTGTTCTTTCCATTTCCCTAGAAAGCAACGGGAGTGGGGAGATTGGAGAGGGAAAGTGGAAATGAGAGGAGGAAGAAAAAGAAGAAGGGGAGAAAGGTGAGGCTGCTGGGGGGCCAACCAGGGGATCCAAGTATGAGGGTTTTTTTTTTTTTTTTTAAACTAATCCATCTCTCTCTCTCTCTCTCTCTCTCTCTCTCTCTCTCTCTCTCTCTCTCTCTCTCTCTAAATTGCATGTCGTTCTTGCTGTCGCTATGCTCTCCCCTTTTCTCTGCAAAAGTGCAAATGCATATTCCTCTCTTCCTCTCCCTCTTTTTTTCTTTTTTAGAAGTTTTCATATCGGCCGTTACAACCGATACGACCGATATTTTGAAAATATCGGCTGTAACGGCCAACAATATGTAACCGATATTTTGGCACGATTTGGATCATGACGATACCAATACTGATATCCCAGCACAATATCGTCACGGTCCGGGCCGATACAAACTAGTATCGGCCGATATTTTAAACACTGATGTCGCCTTCCACATTAGGTTAGATTTCATGTTGTCTTGCATCACCAACTCTATCCGAACTTCACCCATTTTCATCATAACAACCTGAACCCTACTGTCAAAGGCCCATCTGTACTTAGCCCACGGTCTAATGGCCCATACATACTAGCCCACATACAATACATACTAAAATAGGCTGGTCAAATGCCTAATCTTATACAGCACAAAAACACCATCCATAGTTAGAGATTCTCATGATTGTAACTTAGTTAATTGTAGCCCAAATTGGGCATATCTCATCTTTATATACGAGGGTCAACCCTCATGAAGGGCAACCAACTTCCACAGAAACCTTCTCTCTGTGTGACTGAGTTTTTGTCATGGTATCAAAGCCACACTAAGGCTTCTAATTTTCCAGTCTTGAGTTGTGATCGAGAGGAATAAATCTCTCTTGGAGAATATTAGATCAGATCTGTTTCGAGCATTCTAGAGCCAAGCAGCCTTGTACATCCACTGTAGATCATATCCGACCAACAGTGGCTCACCTGTGATTGTCTGGATTTAGTTGGAGGTCTCTACAGTTGGATCAGTCGATCCTCCCAGGACTTTTGGAGATTCTTTCAAGTTTTCTTGTAGTCATTAGCACTTTGCTTTTGACTGATCTTGTATTATTCCTTAGAAAATTGGAATCTGTCGACTGTGGCCCACCTTCGATTCGCACGATTGATTCAAACAATCAGACTATCTTGATTGATAGAGGATTCTGGGATTTCTAGTCATTATTTCAAAAATTTTCAGGCTCATCAGAGATTTCAGAAGTCTATTTTTGGCCAGGACATTGTTGCCGTCGGACTGGAAAATCATCCAGGGCCCACCTCTGATCACACAACAGCATCTGCGAAGTCAGTCCATCTTGGTCGACGACTCATCTGAGATTTTTTGGTCATTTTTTTAGAATTTTTGGCAACTCAGAGGTAGGATTTCTGACTGAGTTCGTCGATTTTTATTTTGGGGCATACGATTACGCAAGTCTTCATCAATCGAGCACTGTTTCATGGATATATAACCGATTGGAGTGCACTTGGTCTGGTTGGAAGAAAAAAGTGTTTGCCAACAATCCAACAGATCTGATCTATCATCAGATCTTCAACTGGGCCCCACAGTACCCACCAGAAACTCGCCAGACCTGTTTTTTCTCTGTGTGCAGCGTTAGTATTACTCTGGGTCTGATTTTCTCTGGAATTTTTCTCTTGCATAAACAGTTTTTATTCACTGTTGTTTCTAGTTACCGAGGTTCTCTAGTTCTCTATTTTTCTATATTATTGTGATGGAAAAGTCCGAAATCCCAATAGTTCGCTTTAATGGGAAAAATTACCCATCCTGGGCATTCCAGTTTGAACTTTACCTCAAACTGGAAGGAGATGTTTGGACACATTACAGGGTCAGACCCTAAACCCACATCCGACCCACCGTAACCCACATAACCATTGCAGGTTATGCGGGTTGGGTTGACACGCATAACCCGCATCCTTTTAATGAGACAACCCACCCAACCATTTACCCCGGCCAAAGCATTATCGACTTGTACACTTAGCTCGAGCCTAATTTCATGTTAACGACTATTGGAGGTCCATTACCAAGCTTTCCATTGGGCAAAAGTGGGGTGAAGCTGTGAAGGTCAATTAACATTTTTATTTCCCATGCATTGAAGCGACTCGTGCAAACTCTAGACTATTTATGAATGCTTTAACCAAGCCCAACTTCATTTCAAAAACATATTTGGCTGGTTACTTAGTTTTCCATATGCAAAAAACGGAGTCAAAGTTTTTTAGCCCATGGATTGAAACAATCCATTTAATATTTTTTTTAATATTAAAGAAAATTTATTAGAAGCCAATATATGTATATACACACATTTTGGATGGAAAATTAAAAGATTAATCGCGGGTTATGCGGGTTGACCCTAACACGACCGGCTTAAATGCGGATAAGAAAAGTATGACCCGTGACCGACCCGTATATTATGCGGGTCAGATTGAGCGGATCATATGTGGGTGACGTCGGGTCGGTTTGAGTTTTGCCGGCCCTACTTCCGATTCATCTATTGCCTCTTTTCGGAAGCACTTCTTTTTCACCTTCAAAATTTGAGAGCACCCAAAAAAAGGAGACATGAAATAATAACAAGAGACCATGAATACTATGCAAAATATGAAGAAAAAAAAAGGTGAGTTGATGACATTAATAAGATGAACATCGACATTATTAATCAATAAGGCCAATGAAGATGGTGATAATATGTTGGTTTGAAAATTGAAAGATAAGATCCATTCACTATAAAAGATCTAATTCTCATGTAATATATTAAACTTTTTTTTATATCTGAGGGTATCCCCACCGTTGGCTGGACCCACAACCGCACCCACACAAATGGGGGACGCCCGGGGGAATCGATGTCAGGACCTATCGGGAGCAAACCTAGTGTCATAACCACCGAGCCAACACCCGGTTGGGTACGTAATATATTAGACTTTAAAGGGGGAAAATACAATTTATGCAAAAAAAGAGTTAAATACCTTAATGTTGAGGATAACAAACCTCGATCTTTCAATCATAGAGCTCATGCACTTTATTAACATGAAGAATCTAACGGGCTCAGTCAAGAGAGTGAAGGAGAAAACATGCTTGGCATAACAAACTGACATAGAAACGCTAACCTGGATATCCTTTGGAAGTCGTGGTTGATAACTTAATGTGTTTCCAATGAGTAACAGGAGGTCGAGGACACTGTCGTAACTATAATATTTATGATGCGAAGCATAAGTAAGGAACCCAGCTTCCATCTTTACATCCCAATTCCCAGTTAAGACTTTTGGTGCAGCATCCATTATTGCATTAACAACATAGTTCCTCATACTGTCATCGTGTTCGAGCCACTCACTAACGTCCCGAAGAAACAAACCACGCTTCTCAGAATCCCAAAAAAATGGGTGACACAATACCTCTGCTGCCTGTGGCCTGGAATAAGCATTTTTAAGTGCATTAATAACCCATACTCTGTATTTAAGGTATTGAAAGGAAATCATTAAAGAGCGTAAAAGAAGATCCCATTGCCTCATTTTTGGTTGAGGGTGTAACAGATTGGATATAAGGTGTGCAGCTTCATAAATATGCTTCACTAAGGTTAAATCGGGACGGTTCTCAACAATGTTTGCATCTCGCTCGAGATCTGAACCAAATGGGTGGCCTCCTTTGGTAATAAAGTAGAAAATGACACATCCTAAATTGAATAAATCCGCTGCATACATTTCACTTTCCTCAGATGGTAGCCAACTTGAGTTCCATTCTGGACTTCCTGATAAATATACAACGTCAAAATTATGAAGGACAAGGTGATGTTAAAATAACCAACTTGCATTTTTGTGATCTTCTCAATATTGTTATATTTTTCAATAGGCATAAACAACACAATTTTCTAAATTACATAGATAACTCTTACCTTTAGTTCCACCAAGAAGCAGCTCGGGTGAGTGCCATCCTGGACTTCTACGGCGGGCTACAGCAAAGTATAAGGGACATAGTTATGTTAAAAGAACTAACTTGCAACTCTGTGCTCTTCTTAATATTGTTATAATATTCAATAGACATAAAAAGAATAGTATCGAATAGCTAGAGGGCCCAAAGAAAAACTACCTTCACCAGTGCCTTCAATTATACCCTGGTCGCAAATTTTGGCACGGACAGACTCTTCACAACTTATAAGCACATTTTGAGGTTTTAAATCTCGATTCACAAATCCAAGGTCATGTAAATGAGCTAGACCAGTAACTACATCTCTGCAAAAAATAATGAAGGTAACACTATGAATACATATATGATTAATGCACCAAATATTCCATAAAAAAAAAAACTGACATTGAAGTCAGGCCTTGTAAAAGGCATTGATGGAAAGTGGAAAATCAGTGGCACCTTTCCCTTTTTTTAACTGTCCTGGAAGGCTCAGGACTCTCTCTAAAAGATTTTCTATAGCACCAAAAAGATTTTTTTCTCTCTTTAAAGAATAATATGCATTAAGTAGAACTTGATCAAGACAGCAACTGGATTTTCTAAGTGTACAAATTTTTTTAAAAGGACTATGGAACGATGCAACATGCATAGGATGGAACGCGACATTGCACATATTCAGGTGGAACTCAAACATGAATTCCCATTCAAGACCATACATCTATCAACAAAGATTGTTCATCCCTCTACCAGGCATATAGGTATACCAAGTTTCAAGATCTACAGACAAATGGCTACCATTTACAATTTAATTAAAGGATGTCAATGCATATACACCCAAAATCAAAGGAATGAATAATTCTCAGTTGATGGCTTAGTTGATGCAGCCATGGGGTCGAGAAACCTGGTAGCAAGCACAAGGTTGCAATGGGATTGATGTAAGCAGGTTCTTGGCGTAGTTTTCTCGAGAACAATGCCAAGAATGACAAAAAGAGAGAAAATGCACCAAGCTTAATCTCACACAAAGGGAAATCCAAGATAGATTAGCATCAAATTCAGATTAATCCCGTTGCAAGAGAAAAGGCTTTCCCCTTCTGAGAAGGTTGTCCAAAGTCAAGCAATGCCCTAGCTGACAGTGCCTTCTATTCTTTATTTATTTTCCTCCTCCAATAAACCTAAAATACACGTAAACCCTTCATCTAACTCAACCTGTTCCAAAGATTTATTATCTTAGCCATTTGTGATCTCTTATTAAACTAAAAGTACACATGAAATAAGAGAAACAAACTTGCGCAATCTAGATAGCATGACTGTTGGGCTGGTCAACTGGCCCAATTGGGTTGGGCAGCCACTCATCAAGCCCACTTGGAATTTTGGTAGAAGGGCACAACACAAACGTGCAACAACAAATTTGAAGGCCAAGAGTGGTTCTAATAACTAGGCCTATCATCTTGATAGTCCATTACTAATGAAGGACAGACCCGTGGTCCCATGGGTCGACCCGACTTTGGGCCAAGCCCACCTATCACTTATATATTTTATTTTATTTAGATTTTATATGTTTTAAGTTATTTAAGTGGAAAAAAATATATATAGTGCTCTTGCTCTCTTCTTCTTCCACTTGCAATGGGAGGCTCCGGTGATTGGAGTTTGGCGTGAGGCCAAGGTTTTTAGGTGCGAAGCCTGACGCATCCCCTCCATCTACTCGCCCCACATCTGGTACCCCGCTCCACGTAAATTACATGGCACTAATAAAATGATGATTTTGGCTATCCAAGCAGATCTGAACCTTTACACATGGGTGTGCCCAATTAAAAGCCTCCATATATGTCAATGCTTGGGCCTAGTAACGAGATCTTTATGTGCTCCATTGCACTCTGCATCTTTAGTAAAACCTTGGAGTCAAGGTTTTTACGTCTTTAAACATACTACCAAGAGTTTCTATCAACTGGTCACTAGAAAGTGTAAGACCCCGACCCGTTAATCACGTGATTAGTGATAATTAATTGTCTTTCTAGCTTCTAAGTGTGTTTAGAGGTTAATTAAGTTTGTCTGAGGGTTAGAATAGATTTTTTAATAGCATTGGGAAGTTTTGAGCGCCTTTGAACCTAGTTGGAGGCCTACAGGGTCCTATTTGTAATTTCGTGCAAGATTGAAGGGTTATTCGTAAATCCCAGAAAAGTCTGTTGTTGTCCCATTAGACAGAGCACATCACTCCCAACAACTTTCATGTTCAACTCTTAAAATCATATGAAGTCCCGAAACCCCTCAATTGTTCATTTTCAAATGAACTGGGAAAAAATCATTTTATGAAAAAATTGAGTTTTTCCCCAAAAATCCTGATCGTGTCACATTTGTGCTCATTAGAAATTGGATTTAATTTCGAGCAACTTTCTTTCTTTGACCGTTTCAATCCGAGGCCCAGAATGTCAGTAAGATGTACAAATCAGGTCAGATTTGAAGCCATCTGGACTCTAATCACGGATCCAATTTCTCCTGCACACTCCAGACATTCATACTTCCATATAAGGTCAGTTTAAAAAAAAAAATCATTGAACATTCAAGTCCATATGCAGTTGGAACGCATTGAAACTTTCAATAAAATTTAAAGAGCATAAGTTTGGAAATTGGTATCGTGAGAACATAGTCTATTTTTTGCGATTCTTGAGTTTGCAACAAAGAAAACTGACAGTTGATGAATATTATGATAAATTTTCATGGCTGCGAAAAGTATGTCGATTAGTTGAAGATGATACACATTATTGAATCAGCTTTCTCAAAGGTTTGAGACCAAGCATATTGGAAACCATGAGAGGCTGCATGACCCTGTATTTAGTACGTAGAGAAGCACTTCGTGTTGAACGCAAGCTTAATCGGTCCCGTATAGAAAATTTCTAAGCCTCTAGCAAGAGTCTCGACAATTGTGGAGACTGTTGCAAATGAGATCAATACTGATGTTGAGAAGCAAATTCATGTTTCCTCCCAAGTTGATGCTACTACCTTCGATCAATTTGCCAAACAAATAAAAGACTTGTTTGCACAGATGATTGCTTTACAGCAGAAACAAAATGAGTAACCTGAGGCAATCACTACACCCGTTGACAAAATTAAGAGGTCTTGTAAAGATGATATGGGAGATCACCATGATGCCAATATGAACATTGAGGTACAAGAACACCCAGAAACTTACATCAATACAGTTTTCTTTGAAATTTCTTCTTTGGACAGTGTTGATCAACAAGTGCGGACAACTCAAGAAGGAGTCCAGCACACTGAAGAATTGGAAGTAATATGCAAGCCAACTAAGCTTCCGATAGAAGAATACATTGCAAGCACACTTCCAAAACAGCCAGCTAAAGCATCAGAAGAGCAAGCTATTAATCAAGAGGTTGCAAATGAAAATTAAGAGATTGAAGTTCCACATATTGATTTCGTCTTCGGAGATCGATCATTAATGCATGGATATCATGTGTAGCCAGATGAAATTAAGAAATTGATGCATCAAATGGTTAGATCTCACTCAAAAGCAAGTTCCCAATTTCAGAAGCATTTTACATCTATGTGGAAGACATGCCTGAAGTTGAAAGTATTGATTCCAGCCTGCAAGTCACACCAAGCGGTTGAAGACCAAACAGCACATCGAAGATTTGTATGCTTGATATTTGATCCTGGAGGACTTCTATAAAACCCGAGGTCGAGTTTTCTCCAAGAAGGGAAGAAATTGATGCAGGACAGGCCCATGGTCCCCATGGGTCGACCCACCAATGGGCCCAACCCAATTATCTTGTCCATGGGCCCAGCCCATTTATTTTATATTATTTAGGCCTTTAATTATGTTTTAGGTTCCTTATTAGGATGTTTTAATCCCGGCCATCAGTGTGTTTGGATGGTCCGGATTAGTCTTAGGGTTATTTATTTTTCTATATCATGATTTAAAGCCTCTTTGGTTAAGGTAATGAATGATTGATGATTAATGAAAATGAGTTTCCTACGAGTTCTCCTCCAAGAAATTCCTAATGCCTCCTGGATCGGAGGCTAGTGAGAGCCCAAGAAAATGTATCATCTTTCTTATCTTTTTCTATCTTCATCGCCCTCCCGCATCTCTACCTCCGTTGTCCGCACCACCACGCATGTTATTGCCTAGCTATATGACTTATTGGAAATCTGATAATTAATTCCCGTATTTAATCCTACTTGATGTAAACGTGTTATTATGATTCATCTTAAACACCTGCCAGGTCGTCGTGCCTGATTCTTGTGTACCCACGGTGTCGTAGGTATTGTCGATGTTGCCCTCACCTGCCGCCGTAGCTTGTAGACGAGTGGTGTGCCAACGGTGTCATCTAGACATCAGGTTCTGCACTTGAGCAGTCGATCACTTTTTGGGGAGTGTTTACGATATTTAGAGTTTTTATGATCTATTGGCCTATGTTGGCCTTATTTTAGGAACTTTTGTAATTAAACTTTAACTTTTGTGTAAATATCAACTTTAATTGTTTATGGGAATGTCATTTTGTTACTGCTTACTCTAATATATGTCTCTTATTATTTTATGATATTTATGAAATGGTTTGCCAAAAGCTTCCGCCGAAATATATCACTTCCAATTTGTAAAGCATGAGTCGGATCCTCACTGTGGAAATATGTGGGAAATCATGCGAACAGGCGAAATTTTCTGTATCACCCCACATGCACACCCCGTGATCCTGAATTACGGATCGTAATAAGTGCTAACCTGGTCCGAGGTAGCGACAGAAAGGCAACTGAAAACCTATGGGAAATCATGCGAGCAGGCAAAATTTTCTGTATCACCCCACGTGCACACCCCGCGATCCCGAATAACGGATCGTAATTAGTGCTAAGCCGGTCCGAGGTAGCGACAAAAGGCAACTAAATTGTGATGTATTTCAATCTAATGTCCATCACATATACTAAAAAAGACGAAGAAGAAGAAAAGGGAAAAAAGTAAAAAAAAAATAAGACCCATAATGAATAGCAAGATAAGTAATGCTAGATTGTGGATTTGGGGAGTACCCATAATGAATAGCAAGATAAGTACTGCTAGATTGTGGATTTGGGGAGTACATGACTTCAATCACAGTTGAGTGGAAAAGTGGAACTCACAAAAGCTAATCTAAGATAGAAGGTGTAAGGCATCAATGATAATGATAAAAGATAATAGAAACAAATGAAACAGGAATATGATGCAAAATGATGTTGATGGAGCATTAGAAGGCTATAGGTGCTCAAGTCTGCATATGAATCAAGATCAAGATATTTAATACTATGGGCACATCTAGATCGACAAAGGAAAGAATCAAAGCAATCCAAAACCAAAGTCTAATGTCCCAGATATAGTTTTTGTTACGTAATGGAACTCCAGAAAGTAGAATTTAAAGAAATGATAATGATGATGATGCTGTAAAATGATATAATCATGCAGAGTAACCTGCTGTGCCTATAAAAAATTAAAGAGAATATGCAGTGGAATTTTGATTTATTTATGGGAAAATGGTAATCTTCATCGGACAATGAATCGTTCTAGTGATCTAATGGAAAGATATCCCTTATCCAAAAATATTATAATAATAATAATAATAATAATCATGCAAAGAAATCCCTTGTACTTATCAAAAATTAAAAAATATGCAGTAGAATTTTTTTTATTTATGGAAAAATGGTAATAATAATAATAATAACAACAACAATGCAGAGAAATCCCTTGTACTTATAAAAAATTAAAGAATATGCAGTGGAATTTTGATTTATTTATGGGAAAATGGTAATAATTCATACGATAATGGATCGTTCTAGTGATCTAATAGAAATATGACTCCTATCCCAAATATAGGGGCCACAAAGATAGAGTTATCTAAGAAGAAGGATATCCTCATTCAAATGTTCGATGGGTCCAAAGACGCACTTAGCAATCTTTTGTGAAAGAACAAGACACATATACACATGTAGCATCAATCTGCATGCATGAATGCTTTTCCATATTTTGATCATGTTCCTCTCTATGTCAGTGTCAAGATGTTCTCCATTGATTCCCAAAATAGGACTTACGGTTACGGTAAACCTTACAGTTACCATGGTTATACTAGATACAAGAAGGATTCGAGATATAGCCAATTTTGGAAAATTGAATTTATAATAGAAATCAGTTATGCCATTCAAAAAAAAAAAAAAAAATAGAAATCAGATATGAGCTAGAATAGAAATAACATACGCACTAGAAGAAGCCTCTCAACCCAACCTGATCAATTTTAACAACTTTGGAGAAGGGTATCCGTTAAACTTCCATAACTTCTTAACAATTCGCGGGACACGAGCATTGCTCCAATTCATATTGTTTGACCATAGCTGCATTAACTCATATAAGTTGCAAGAGCATCGCTCCAGTGCAAAATAAATATAATCTTCATCAATTCCAATATCAAGCACGCGAACAATGTTCCGATGCCGCACTAATTTAATAAGCATGGCAAGGTTATATAAATTCACAACATTACGGCGTTGCACCACACGTTTAATAGCAATGTGAATCTCACAATCGTATATGCCCTCAAAGATAATTGTCATGTTGCTTCCTTCGGCAATCACACTTCTGGATACAAAAAGCTTTCCAATAAAGTGTCCAAAACCTTCTCTAGAGTCTTCAACAAGAACTGAGGGAGGGCTTGTGCCACTTCTCTTTAGTAAGAGATTTTCAAGTTGTATATGTTTTTCCCAAATCCCACTAACATATCTTCTTGTGGCAGTCATACGTTGGATCTCAAAATACCTTTCAATCACCAGTTTACCTCGTTTGAACTCTTCTATAAGAAAGGGGGGAAGCCCCATGCCATTTCTCACTAATAATAAACGATCAATCTGCTCCTGAACTTCTTCAAGTTGTATCTGCCCTCCCATGTCTTTCTTGATTAAAACTTGCTCATTCACATTAGTAACTGCACCGTTTAATATTCTAGTCCTAGCATCGACGGAAAAATTAAACCCCTCTTCGCGCCTTAAAAAAGTTACTCCTTTCAAAAGCTGCACTATGCTGTTCAAATATTTATCCATTGTCCCTATAGTTTCCTGGAGCACAAAGCAAAAGGCAAATAAGGCCATAGTAAAATAGTAAATACAGAATAATACCAAATGATGAATTGTGAACATACCACTTTATCAAGCTTTCTTTTTCAAGCATATAAGTTTCAATCATCCCCACCATTCATAAGAGATTTTGTATAATCTTTCCTCGTCGTACAGTCTGATATGAAGAACAAAGTGCAAGGTCTGACGAGAATGACCAACGGACCTTCAAAGAGTTACTTTCCACTAAATGAAAGGAAAGAAAAATAAAACAATCACAAAATGAGGACGAAAAACTTAAACAAAAGATCAATAACATTTAATTAGTATAAATGATAAGAAAATTTAAGATTTCCAAATTTATATAAAGATGGTGGATAAAATGGATGCAAACATGAAACAGGAATCACAAGATGTAGAATCATAAAGGTTATAATGAGGAGACGACAAGAAATGTGTTTAAAGAGAAATAACAAAAAAAAAAATGCATTATTATATATTTCAATATACTGACAATAGCCTATTTTCATTCATTTCTAAATAAAATGAATTAAAAGTAAATAAAAAAGCTACAAGGAGATAGCAGCGCCGGGGCAAACCCACACCTAGACACTCGGGTGCATTTCTAATGAAAGGGTGCAACCTTAGGGATGAGGCAGCCGAAACCCCCGCTGGTGCACCAGCTTAGGGTTTAGTCGTATGCCTTCGACTACTACATAGATACAACATACGGACAACAAGGAAACGCAGCGAAGGTATAATACAGACACAGATTTTACACCTAAAATTTACTTATATAATATATATGGATGCATAGCCTATTATGATGGTGGTCTATTTTGATGTAAACCATCACATTGACAGGCCTTGCTTGAAGACTTCACAGGCATGAAGTGCAATTAGTGTTTACCCATCTACGATGTTTGCATTCAACTGAGAAACATTCCATCGAAAAGGAAAATCAAGTGCCAAGCACGAAGCATGCAATGCAACGTAGTCTTTTTGCCCCTCTACTGGTCCTAAGGGACTTCGAAGTTCACTTAAAATTGGAAAAAGTATCCATCAGAAAGCATGGTCAAGTCATGGCTCAGGAACCATAGTTCAATATAATAGTCTATTTTTGTTGAATATAATAAAATGGCTTGCACTTCCTCTTAATGGCTTCTTCCTCCAGGAATTCTTATTTACATATCAATGCATATACAAAGCACTAGAGATTAGGCCATATAAAAAATACAAAATTAAAAACTTAGTATATTAAAGAAATTTAGGGACTGCATTTTGATAAATTCACCGCGTTCTTTATCGAAGAGAATATTATGTAAAGATCATTAACTAAAACTAGGAAACTATTGAAATCTTAGGATAAAATAATCACATGATAAATGTCATCTAATGTGATCCTAACCAACACCAAAATATCAGCGCATCATAGCATATCAAATTTGCATAACATTGAGCATTTTTTTACCAATGTAGACATGGATAAATCTTTCAATGAAGCGACATCTGAAACTCGGTATCATTGTTTGTCACACAAGATTACTAAGAAAACTTTTCTTAAAGGAAAAATTGCTTCACAACTATTAGATACAGTACATTTAAGCATTCGTGAACCACTTGAAGTAGAAACCCATAGTGGAAAAGAATACTTTAGAACATTCATTGATGACTACTGAATATACGAGTGCATAAAACTTATTACTCATAAATCTGAATGAAGCAGCCCCGGATCCCAAAAATAAAAGTACACCAACCCCACAAACGATCTAGCCTAATCCTAGACTGATTCAAGTGAATGACCAACTACACTGGTGGGGATCAGCCGAATTACCGAGAGGCAATCACAGCAAGAGGGAAAACCCATGACTCTCTCAAAAGAGGGATTACATATCTGTAGGAAGGGTTGGACTGCCCCATCCTGATAGGACTCTCATTCCAAAATCTTTTCTAATTTAAAGGAAATAAGGAAATTAAATTCCTAAAAAACACTGCTGAAACGTAATTCCAAATTTGAAGACTTCTAAATAAATGAAAATCCTTAGGGATTGTGATTGGGCCCACTAACTAGCCAACCCATGGGTCCATCCTGCATCATTGAATCTGCAAAATCCATGAAGAATACAATTGGAAATATTATCCAAATAAAAAGAATTGATGGAGGAGAGTACACTTAATATAACCATTGTTTGAAAATCAAAATCGCATTGCAAATTATTCAAGGGGAATCAAATCCTATCGTGAATTTTCGGATTTTTACTTTCTCTTATAAAGAAAACAAATATTTAAAAATATGAGTAGTCCCACAACACCAACTTACAAGCACTGTACTAGCATGTTCCTCTTGACTTTGGGAAACATGCAAAAAGCAACAGCCAAACCCCAATTATACAACCTAGTCATATCATGGAAATCTCTCTATATGTGTGTGTAACAACCCGAAACTTGAGGCCCTTTGAGTTCCATGCTGCAACTATGAATATTCATTATTCCACATGCACAAGTCAAATAAGTAATTCAAATTCCTGGGCATAAATTATTAAATCTTGAAATTATAAAGAAAGTAATGAAAGAGAAGACAAGCTTTATTGTTCCCAACAATGGAAATTAAGACATTATGTATTTAGTTCTTCTATTTGCCATGCTATCTATTGCCTTCGCCCCTCACAATGCACATGGCAAATGCCTACATCATCTTGATCATCAAGAGCTCATTCTATAGATTTTGGTTACCTAGGAGTATGGCGAAAATACAAAAATCAGTAACACTGAGTAAATAGATTTATAATCATCTCGATCATAAAGAGCTCATTCTCTAGATTCCGGTTACATGGGATTTGGGAAAAAATACACAAATCAGTAACACTGAGTAAAAAATTTCTAAGACTACATGCATGTGTGTAAGCAATAATATAACAAAAGGAAGATTCATCATAGCAAATAACAATGATGAGCTTTATTTGTTAAGTCTAGTTCAGGTTTCTAATTCTAACCTTGTGACTACCACCTAACCACCATATGCACGGACTTTCAAAATCATAAACCTCAAGGAAGCGTCTTGGAATGCAATGCTGAACTATAGTCAGTTGAACGGCTGACCTATAGCTAGTAAAACAATGCAACCGACCAAGAAGGCAAAGAAATTATGCAAATAGCCTAAAAGCCACAAAAGAAACTCATCTCTTAGCCTCATGTGCTAGTGATCTAGGGGTATCCACTGAGTGAGTCCCAACTAATTCAATTACCAATTTCTTGTCATTCTTCAAACTCTTAATTGGTGTAACCTTGATACACATTGTTACACCGTTCTCTATCATCTTAAGCTTTTAGAGTAAGTGGTTGTCAACATGGTACTAGAGCGGAAGGTCAAGTGTTGGAATCCCCAGGCCTGTTGTGCCTTGTGTTCTCCCACGGAGGGTGTAATTCCCAAGCAAAACCCCTGCTATCTCCCATGAAGAGTGTAATTCCCATGAGCGGGTTGTAACCTTGACATACATTGTTATACCTTTCTCTATCAGCTTAAGCTTTTAGAGTAAGTGGTTGTCAACAATAATGAGGTAATTGGAAATCAACCCTTTATACGAAACTGAGATTTATCATGCCCCCGCTCCGACTCATTATTGGTATCATGTTGTATAAAGAGATTTACAAACTAACCCCATATGGTTTGAAGCGCTTTCATATTTACAAAAGGGTCCAACAACTCATCATAATTCATAAAATAAAAAAGAGACAGATATACATTATTGATATACACATATGTGCCCTGTACTGACCATAAATGCAAAGAGTAAATACTCAATGACACAGTAGATTACCACTTTTGATTTCTAACAGGATCAACCAGCCACTCTCATAATATGGTACACAGTAACAACTTTAAGATCCCATTCAAATTGTCTCTTGAGAATTTCATCAAACACATGACATGCAATAGGGAGTACGATGATTAATTATTGTTCATAGGCTAATTGCAGATTATACATTAACCAGAGTATGTGTGGCCTTTTCCTCTGACCATCCCAACTCACAGAATCCTACTATGATATACACTAATCTTCATAGAAATTCAGAACTCATTATAACAGTTTATTATTTTAATAGTTAATTCATATCCTGTGATAACAATAATAGGAAAAACCTCACCATCATATGTCCACAATCATGCTAAACCATAACCTCACTTTGGGTTCAGTCATGCCAAACCCCAAATAAGAAATTCAGTCATCAAATAGCGCTAAACTGTTTAATGTAACTTCACCCATACACCTTCAGTCAGCACAAGTTCAACTACTACATGTAGCCAACAAGGTAGCACCATGTGGCACTTCCAAAACCCAATCCCACAGTCGACCAAGGATTCTCAAGCCCTACACCTCTCAACTATAGGTTTTGAACTCGCCCAAAACATAACACTGGTCATGGATTTGGTCTTATTACCTCAGTCGGCCATGATTTCAGTCCCACAACTATTAATTCAATCAGCAAAAAAAAAGAGATTCCATCTACATAAATCTTGAGAAAAGTTAATGAACAAAAGTAAAAAAGTAGAAATCTACTCATTGGCACCTTTGGGAAGACGTATGTCATGGATAAGGCTTCAGATCTGCTCGTTCTTCTCTTCCTCCTCTAGTTCTACTTGGTCTCCATCTAATCCTCTTTTAGATCCCTCTCATTAGGCTAGATTTAAAGTTTTTGGAAGAGAGAGTTTAAGAAAGTTCGGAAGAAATAGGCATATATATATCAGAGACTCGTTTGTTTTAAATATGTCGTGGCTTCTAAGTTGGGTTCTTGAAGAATTCGACTACTACTAAAAAATAATTCTACGAAACCATGTGCAAGTCCTAATTGGATATTGTTAGTGCTGATTAAGGTCCTTTTTATTTTTATTTTTATTTTTATTTTTATTTTTATTTTTTTGCTAGGTTGGCCCAGTGGCCAGGACATAGGAAGGAAAGGGCTCCCACCAGGGTTGGAACCTGGTGGGAGCTATGGGTGCGGGCGCCTTATCCACAAGGCCGGCCCTCTATCCCGGGTCCCATTTATTTATTGTGGCGAAAAAAGACTTAATCCAATTGATTTACATAGATCTTACTAGGATAAGGTGAAAACTAATCCGATTAAA
>QPKB01000858.1:0-10983 GCA_003546025.1 Camphora micrantha
CTCCAAAAGCTTCCAGGCCACGCTTCTTCAAGATGCTGCCATAAAATGCGGCAGAAAACCGCGATCCATCTTCAGCACGAGGGAATTCCTCCCAAAGAAGTTGCCATCGCTCATGCTCCTGAGTCTTTCTTCGGAGATTCCCGTCAACCTCTTCCCACCTGTTGAACGGCCGCATTGGAAGATCTGGCAGATCGGCGAGGTGCATCAGTAACAAGGCCCTTACCCTTGTTCGTTCTGGAGGAACCACCTGCAAAAGTCAGAAAGGAAGAAATCAAGCACCAAATGACAGAATTTTGCTAAAAAAAATCCTAACGAAATTTTGGCATGGTTCCGGGGCAATTTCGAAGAAAAGGGAGGCACCCCGAAAAAGAAAGGAAGCTTGAAGATGAGCTCAACATTGCTGCGAGCTCATAATCAATGAAGGATTCTCGAAGAAGACTCGAATTCAAACATTGCTGCGAGATCAAGCCTTTCTTCTCAAATCTTCGCAAGATCAGAAAAGAGCTCAACATTGCTGCGAGCTCAAAATTCCAAAACTTGCAAAGCTCCTCGAAATTCTGCGAGACTGGAGAAGTGGGCTCAACATTGCTGCAAGCTCCAAAAATCCCAAGACTTGCAAGAAAATTCGAGGTATGCATCATCATGCTCCCAATTCCATTTACCAAAAATCATGCATAAAACCATCATGCATTAGATGCTAGGAAAACTTTGACAAAAGTTTGACCAATTCCAACCCAATTTGGTCAAAACCAATCAAACTTTGTCTAAGTCAAAATCCATGTTGACTTGACCTAGAAATTCTAGCCTTTTATCTTGATGCATTAAAAAAAAAAAAAAAAAAATGCATGATCATCTTGAATTGCATAAACCTCATATCATGGTGAGCAAAAAAAAAAAGAAAAAAAAAAACCTCTTCAAAAAAAAAAAAAAAAAAAAAAAAAAAAGGGGTTGGCCCATGGGACGTGGCCCACAGGCCACGTGGCTGTACGGCCGGGTCCGTACGGACCTGTCCGTACAGCACCAAAAAAAAAAGCGAAAAAAAAAAAGAAAAAAAAAAGGGGGAAGAAATAAAAAAAAACAGAGAGAACATGTACAAAAAAAAAAAAAAAGAGGAAAAGAAAACACGTGAAAAAAAAACAACAAAAAGTAAACTTTTCTACATCTACACAGGGTTTTTCTTGGGAAAAGAAGACCTACTTAAAGCCATGGAGAAGAAGAAGAAGAAACTTGAAGATCCTTGAGAAATTCTTTATCTTGGAGCAATCTTGAAGGTTTTTCCAAAAAGAAAGCAACAAGAGAAAGAAAACCCATCTCCATTGCTTTTATAGAAAAAGCAAACCAAAAGAGAAAAGGAGGAGAAAAGCAAGGAGGTAAGTGCTAAAAACTAGCAAACTTCCTAAAAGAAAGGGAGATTTGAGATATTCTCTCCTAAAGAGGAGATTCTTGAGAAATTCTCTCCAAAAAGAAAGGGGATTTGAGAATCTTTGAGAAAATGTCTCCCAAAATCAAGGAAACTTGAGAGATTCTCTCCAAGTAAGGATATTTTTAGATATTCTCTACACAAAAGGGATATTTTTAGATATTCTTTACAAAATGACACCACATGAGATCTAAGCCATTTTTAAAAGCTTAAGGTCCCATGAGTTAGCCCATATGAGCCAGGTTTGACCACCTAGGCACTAAAAGTGGCTTTTAGTCAAAATTTCTCTTACCAAGAGCATACAAAAATGGTTCCATGCCTCT
This sequence comes from Camphora micrantha, assembly GCA_003546025.1. Lineage (NCBI taxonomy): Eukaryota > Viridiplantae > Streptophyta > Magnoliopsida > Laurales > Lauraceae > Camphora > Camphora micrantha. The sequence continues at coordinate 1,744 of QPKB01000858.1, forward strand.
CTTGAGTTGATTGGACCATACAAAAAATTCCAAGCTTCATGGGCTTCCAAAAGAAACCCAAACCATCCAACCCCATGCACCAAATCAAGCCACAATCTTGAAATTGACATTCCACAAAAAACCGAACCACTCCAATGGACCCAAAATTGTCCCAAAGAGTGACCAAAAACCAAACCATGGTCCCCTAACATGCCATATACAGCTTGTTAGGTCGCAAGACCGAAACCAAAAACCGAAATCCCGACCTCCTAACTCGCCACATACAGCCTGTTAGGTCACAAGGTTAAAAACCAAAAACCTTCTTAACCGCCTAATGTGCCACATAAAGCCTTTAGGTTCACAAGGTTAAAAGGGAAAACCCATATCCAAATGTCATTTCAAAATCCTTGCCTTGAGACGGTACATGACCCCTCTCATTACCACAAAATCTCTTGGAAGCTCAAAAAAGCAACTCCATCAAGAGAAAAACGTTCAAGACTCTTGGTCAAGCAAGAAGATCTCCTTCAAATTCTCTTCGAGGCACACCGACTGCTAGAGCTGAGCTCCTTGTCGCTTACCTCGAGGGGGCATTTGTTGACACCAAAAATGTCACTATGTCCCTTCAACACCAAAAGCTACAGGGAGCCACATCCTGCCATAAATAGGAAGGCTCCACTTCAAGCACCAGATCTTGTCAGAATCAAACAAAAACTGCAAGATCCTTCAAAGCAGCCAAAAGAGGGGTACAAATGAAGTTTCGGGCCATTTCGACGTCATTTGGCCAAAACTTCACTCATCCGACAGCCAGACAGGAGCTCCCGGCAGCGACAGTGTTGAAGACTTCAAAACTTCAATCAGAGCCTATGGATGGTCTCAGAATACCTCCAAAAGGCCCCATGCCAAATTTCAAGTCAAACGGACAACGTTTGACCCTTCATCAACTCTCGGGAAACAAAAACAAGCCTACCGGTGGCGGAGCACCCCGGAATCATGGCATCCAAATTGGAGGTAATGAATCATCTCAAAATGACTCCAATAGGTCCCCTGTCAAGTTTTAGGTCAAACGGACATCGTTTGGCCTAGTTTCAAAGCTCGGCATTTTCCTCGAGGTGAAATCAAGGCGAGCATTTGCGGGACCCCAAAAGGCTTCAAAACTCAAACTAAAGCCCATGGTTGGTCTTACTTACTACTCAGGAGGCTCCCTATCAAATTTCAGGTCAATCGAACATCGGTTGACCACAAGTCAAAGCTCGGCATTTCTCTCATGGGTAAATTAAGGCAGGCATTTGCGGGACCCCGAACGGCTTCAAAACTCAAACCAAAGCCTATGGTTGGTCCTATCTACTGTTCAAGAAGCTCCACGTCAAATTTCAGGTCATTCTGACATCGTTTGGCCTAGTTTCAATGCTTGACAAAAAATCGGCAATACCGCACAACAAAGTCTTCGGCTTTCCAGAAAATAGGAAACTTTGTGCTCCGATTTGCGTGGCTTCTCGTCGGGTTTTCTTCAAGAGAATCAGGCCAATAAATGAGGGGAAAGGTCAGGAAAAATACAGAAGAAAAAAGAATGAAAAAATATCGAAAAACGGCGAAGAAAAGGCAACCGAACGGCGGCCAAAAAATGGGCCCAAGGCCCATGGTCGCCGGCGACCTTGGCCCATGGTCGCCGGCGACCATGGAATTCCGGCGACCCGAAAATCACTGGAAGACCCTTTTTTCGGGTCCTTTTCGCGTTTCGAGTTGATTGGCCCCTATGATTTTTCCAAAATCTGATTCTTCGTGCATGAAATCCGTCGATCTTCGTCAACATCACGGATTCGCAGCCGAAATCAGTAGATGATCATTAGATGCCTCGAAATCGCCAACCGGCCGACAAAGAAAGCACACTTTCCGCCCGCCCGATCGTGAAATCGACAGGACAGATGTTGCCGGCACGTTGACATTAATCAATGTCTGAAATTGCATCGCCATCTGACATCAAACAACATGTGGATCCACCGGCGGTCATCGCAAGAAGAATTCCAAAAGACGCGGCGCGGCCCGCGACTCTTCAGGCGACTTTGCGACCAATTAATGAGGTTAAATGACCCATTTTATGACAAGTTAATGCGGTCATTAACTCATTATCTTGGACGGCCCAATCAAAAGCAAGCAAATGGGAGTTACAAGTCAAAGGATTTATGGCATTAAAACCATGAAACTCCTCCCATGATGGGGATTAAAGACAATTAAAAGCTCATTATTCTCCATCGACCAATCAGATTCAAGGAAAAAGGAGTTATAAAACAAATAATTTAAAACTTGTAACTCCTCCCATTATGAGCATTAATGCATTCAATGCTCATAAACCCTCCTAAATGGCTACCAAAGGCCTATAAATAGGAGGGCATTCCAAAGGGAAAAACCCAAACAAACGGAAAAAAGAATCCAGAGAAATCGTTAGAGAAATTCACCCGAAGTCCAGAGAATTTCCCGGAAAATCCAGAGGCCCTGCAACTCTGCTGCAAAGATCACCAAAAGGTGATTGAAGCACCCTTGGGGGGCCACCCCCCCATGGACCTCCCTTCTTCTATCAACATGGCTAAAACGTGGCTTTTCAGCCCGTTTACTTAGCTTTTTATCGGATATAAGACCTTCTCTTGGTCTTTGTCCTTTAAAAATCTGAGGTTAAAAAGCCAAGCCAAGAATCCAAGCATCGTGTTCTCATCTGCATGGACGACGGAGGAGCCCATACATGACTCGCGACCGTCGCTCTGAACGTGTCCCCACAATCGAATGAGAAGTCAGATTCCTTTTCTTGATTTCTATTGTACTTTATTTTTCTTTTAGAAACAAAAATCACAACTCTTGTCTTTCATAATGGATAAGACTTGTAAATCGCCTTTCACGGCAGTAAATGAAATCACCTTTCACGGCATATAAAAAAACCTTTTGTCTCTTTTCTTAAAATATGCGAGCAATGGGAAACTAAAAAAAGTTTCATTTCCCCTTTCTACTTGTGAAGGTGGATCTTCGGATCACCGTTTCTAAATTCCAAGTAGAAAAGTGAAATTGGCATACCCGTACAAAAAGAAAGAAAGATGTTGATACCCTTTACTTTTTTCTCCTCCCCTCCGCCGTACCCCAAAAGACCCGGGGCGGAGGCAGCGGGAGAGAGGGAAGAATCGGGTCCATCAAGCCGTTTCAGATGCATAATTCCAAGATATGTTTTCCAAACCCAAGATTCGCTCGAGACCCGTTTTCAACCGAAAAGGATCTCGAAATAACCTAAAACGCGTATCTCAACCCAGAATCCCTTCAAATGTATTTCGCTGCGAAAGACTAGAGTACGACACCTGAAACCCCCGTTTGAGAAAAATGCGATCCCGGATTTTTCTAGAGGGAGTATTTGGACCGAGAGTCGCAAGAAACACAGTGTGGAGTCAACAATTTCATCGAGCAGTATAGATTGTGCTTTCATACAGAAGTACCGTACGGCGCACCCGAAGTTCGGGCAGAAGTCGTTTCGTACGTAGAACCTTCAGAAGTGTTTTCCCAACCCCAGATTCGCCTGAAACCCATTTTCAACAGAAAAGGATCTCGAAATAACATCAAACAAGCATCTCATCCTAGAAACCCTTCAATTGTATTTCGCTGCATAAGACTAGAGTACGGCACCCGAAACCCCCGTTCCAGAAGAACGCGATCGAAGACTTTGTTGGATTTTGAAGAGAGTTTGATGTTTGAAGCTCGGTATTTTGTGTTGGAATTATTGTCAACACAATGTCACACAAGCACTGCACAGAATGTCTCAGCTCGGCACCGCACAGAATGTCTCAGCTCGGCACAGCACAGGACGCCTAGGCTCGGCATAGTGCAGGATGCCTCAGCTCGGCACAGAATGCTTTAGCGCAGTTACGGTAAAAGAGAGAATCACGGTAGAAGTAGAGAGCTCGGTAAAAGCACAGAGTTCGGCCATGGCAGCTCAGTTCGTCGAAGCGCAAAGCTCAAAAAGAATCAAAGCAGAGTTCGGTAAAGCACTGATCCCGGCCATGACTGCTCAGTTTGGCAAAGCGTCAAGCGCAGAGATTGTTCAAGCACTGGCGAAGCGTTGAGCTCGGTCAGTTCGGCAAAGCATTGAGGTTGGTAAAGCGCAGTGCGTGGTTAAGCACTGAGCAGCTTGGTAAAGTCTTTCAAGCACTGAGCAGCTCGGTAAAGTGCAAAGGTCGTTCAAGCACTGAGAAGCTAGGTAAAGCGCAAAGGTCGTTCAGGCACTGAGAAGCTAGGTAAAGCGCAAAGGTCGTTCAAGCACTGAGTAGCTCGGTAAAGCGCAAAGCTCGTTCAAGCACTGAGGTCGGTCAAGCGCAGAACTCAAAACAGAAAGTTACGCGAGGAAACAGGGGATCTCTTCCCATCCTTGAAGGAGTGCTCAAAATAGAAACTTGCACGAGAAAAAACAAGGGAGCACTTTCTATCCTTGCAGGAGTTTCCAAAACCTCTCCCAGTCCTTTTGCAATCACAAATTAGGGTTGGAAAATCCTATAAAAAGGCATGCTGGGGATCGTTGAACATACACAGAAAGACACATTGAGACAGAGAGAAAGAGAGAGATTCGTGAGGGTGTGTGAGCTTGCAAGGAGTTACTACTGTGATTCCGTTACAGCAAGTAAAGAAGAAACTTTGCATAAAGAAGATGGTTCTTCATCAGTAGTTTCTTCAGATAAGTGTCTCTCAATTCATATGTATTAAGAGTCTGTTTGTATGGGATTAAGAGTGAGAGATTAATTTCTGTAAAGGGTTCTTCTCTAATCATTGTAAAAATATCAAGTGGGTGCTTGGTATTGGGGTTTGGTGATCCTGTCTGTTGGTGCAGACGAATTGTAAAAAGAGTTGTTGCTTCCTAGATAGTGGGTGCTATCTGAAACAAGGGTGGGTTTTCCTTGAAGTTGAAGCTTCAGAAATAGAATCAGTAAGACTAGCCTCGGATTGGTGTTAGGGTAGTCGTTACACCGTGGACGTAGCCTTTGGGTGAACCACGTTAAAACCTTGTGTTCCTGTGGTTGCTTGATTTTTATTTTACTGCTTTGTTTAGTTGGACTTATTTATATTCAAGTAAAAAGTATTGAGACATCACTGATTCACCCCCCCCCCCTCTCAGTGATCGTGTGATTCTAACAATTGGTATTAGAGCGAGGTTCCTTTAGCAAGCATTAACACGCTGAGGGTGATCTCTAAACAAATCACATGGGGTCCAATGCTGGGAACACAAAAGCACCTCCGTTTGATGGTACTAACTACTCCTTCTGGAAGCTAAGGATGCAGGCTTGCATTAAGTCACTTGGCTATGATGTTTGGGAGGCTGTAAAAGTTGGCTACAACGCTTCTATCACACCCACTGATGCTGCAACAAAGAAGCCAGCAGACAACGACTCCAAGGCACAGAACGCTTTCTACAATGGCCTTGTAGACAGTGAGCTTGTCAAAGTCATGACATGCAAGACTGCAAAAAAAGTGTGGGACAAGTTGCAAAATATTCATGAAGGTGATGACAAAATCAAGGAAGCGAAGTTGTAGACTCATCGCTCACAATTCGAGTCTCTTCGCATGGAGGAAAGCGAGAATGTTGACTCCTACATGCTGCGGGTCAATGAAGTCATCAACGCCATCCGTGGACTGGGGGAGGAAATCAAAGAACCGGTCATCATAAAAAAGGTTCTGAGATCGCTTCATCCGCGGTTTGATTCGAAAGTCTCTGCCATTGAAGAAGCCAAGGACCTGAATGTGTTTTCCATGGAAGAACTGCATGGATCACTTACTGCCTATGAGATGCGCATAGGCAAGACATCCTCATCTGACAGAGAGGCGGCCTTCAAGGTATAGAAAAAGGTGAAGGATGCTGATCTTGGTGATGATTCTGATGATGAGCTTGAGGCTCAATTCGTCAGAAGATTGAAGAAAGGCAGCAACGGAAAGTGCAAGGGGAAGTTACCTTTCAAGTGCTTCAATTGTGGCGGTGTTGGCCACTTTGTTGCGAAGTGTCCGTTCAAGGACAATGATGAAGAAGACTCTTATGCTGATAAGAGTCAGAGAAAGCAGAGGTTCAGCAAAACAGGAAAGACTAAAAGCTTCATCAATCATTACACCAACGATGCGTCTGAAAGTTCAGACAATGATGATCCAGCTGAGTCGAACGAAGCACTCTTCATGATCACTGTTGAAGAGGAGGAAGAGCTGGAGGCGGAAGATGATGAGGCCGAGGTCAACCTCGAAGGAGAACTGATTGCGGCACTTAAGGAGTTAAGCTTGGAGCGAAAAACAAGTAAGAAAAATCTGAAACTCCTCCATGATGCTGAAAGTTCTGTAATTTCCTTAAAGACTCAAGTTGAAGTGTTTAAGAGAACCATTGAAATTCTAGAAAACCAAGTCAGTGCTAAAACTGAGGAGGTTGTGAAACTGAGAATGAAATCCTTGGAGCAAGGGCTGATGTCACGTCCCCCGAACCCGATTAAAGAAATAACCGGATCAGGAGAGTGAATTTTTAGGACGAATTAAAAATTTTGTCCTTTGGGCCCACGGATCGTAGTCCGCGGTGAGGATTATACATTTCAAGCCTCTTCTCAACTCATTAAATACTGAGTTCATAAAACTCTATACACATGGAAATCTGAACAGGGAATAATATCTCATCAATATATAATTAAAGTTGACAGAAAGAGATAAAACATCTAGAATCAAGTTAATTATTACATTGGCCATCCCAAATAACTAAGGCCAATAAAAGGAATAAAATCAATGAGTTTAAAAAGTTCCAACGAGGGCAATGATGACGCTACTCTACGTCATCGGCACGCCACTCCCGTGCCTCCTCGACTGGTTGGAGATCCTCTGGGATCTCCTCACCTGCCTGCTCCTCGTAGAGGTAGGCATCACCTGATGTGTCTGCACACCAAGGAAACAAAGTCAACAACATGTTGAGCAATAGATAAGCAAAACATATTAAATATGACATGTATCAAATACAGAATAATGACAGGTAATCATCATGAGAATACAATGATAGCAAGTCTAGGCATAAAGCAAGAATATGTATAAGTGGAGTCAATAGCAAGAATTCCTAACAATCATCTAACAATAACCACTATCCATGCAATGCAAAACAAGAACAAGACAAGAGGGAGACTCCGAGGATGTCCTATGCCACCTCCCGGGGTACCAGTAACAATCCATACAAGTCCGTACAAGTACAAGACTACTGATACCAAAGTCCGGCTCCAGTAGGATCCTAGCTCCCGGTCCTGGGAATAGCAGCATGGTCCAATGCCCGCTCCCAGCTATTCTACACCATGGACACCGTCCTACGCCGACTGCCCATCCCCGACAATCGAGTAACCAGTTCGTCATCCGACAATCCAGTAACCGATTCGTTGTTTTAAACCCCATACTGCAGATGGCCATGATATGCAAACAAATCCTAAAGTGGTTCTGACACGAGGACAAACAAGACAAGCAAATCTGGCTAGTTCCAAGTACAAGACAAGATTCTGGGGTTATCTCATCAAAACAATACAAGATTTCCAACACGTGATAACCCCTTTTCATTTCTAGCCAGTCAAGTTTATCATACAAGACAAGGTTCCTACGATACATTCTAAGTCATGTCTAAGTCCTAATTCTATAAGAATCTATGTTTCACCTTTAATTAGGTATTTTATGTCAAGAGTGTACAAGGTAAATTTACAACGGATACGATTCATGAATCAAAGAGAAGTTACAATCCATTCCTAGGTAAAATGTTGTCATCCCTGTATCCAACATATCCTAACAGAGTACATATGGAATTCGGATCGACAATGCTACGAGGGAAATCCCTTGGTGTATAATAATGTAAGGCATTGGTCGCTTCAGTTTCCATATGCAATCGGTTACAATACACGTAATACCCGAATACCTAGACAACCATCGAATTCACACCAAGCAACGTGATTCGATTTAATTCCCATTTATGGTCAAGTGATATTAGGTTCATGGTTTCCAACATCTAAGGCCCAAATCTGAGTTTTAGTTTCCATCCAACAGAAACAAGGCATGTTTAGTTCCACTAGGGTAGCTCGCGGTTGACCAAATCTGTTAGCTCGGTCGACCGGCCAAAGGGGCTCGGTCGACCGGCCAGGTGGGCCCGGTCGACCTACAGAAGCCTGCGAAAACCAGCTCTCTGGTTTTCTAACCTAAGCCTTTTTCGGCTAACCGGTAGTGTCCCCGGTCGACCGGCTGAAGGGGCTCGGTCGACCGGCCATGTTAGCTCGGTCGACCGGCCAAAGCCGCGGTCGACCAGCCTGCACGGGAAACGCAAGTTCAGATGGTTTTTCTGAACTGTTTCGAGTCCAATCTGTCTCCTTCCCTTTTTAGACCTTTCCAGAGGCCATTTCTACATCAGAAGAGCCTCCTGCTCTCTCCAAAAAATCCATTCCAACCTCATTCCACACAATGCATTCTATTACCCCCAATTTTTTTATTTTTTTTTACCAATTCCATTCAATTACAAGATTCTAACCTAATATAAATTTCTCAAATTAAACAGGAACATGCTTGGAATTAAAAGGGTTAATCTACAGGATGTGTAACAACAGTCAAATATAACAACAAGCATGTTTAATATGTAATTGCGAATCTACTTGCCTCAACCGGAAGAAATATCAGAAATGGGTGACTTTCGAAGAGAAGCCTTTCTACCCCCAAATCACAAATCTAACCCGACAGAACGAAACCTAACATACCGGGAATAACAATGGAATGAAAATAATTCAGATCTAACCTAAATCTAACCAAAAGGAAGATTAAAGAAAATATGAAATAGAGAGGAAGCTTACCCAAAGTTGTACCGGAAGAAAGAGGGGAGGAAGAGATTGAGATCTACCGGATCAGATCTTCGAAAGAAGCTTTCTTGGGTGAAGTTCTGGCTTGAGGAAGGAAGAAGAAGAAACTGACAGCCGTTTGTTCTTCGTTGCAGAGAATAGAATAAGAGATTAGGGTTTGGCATCGATTAAGAAGAAGAGGGAGGGGAAAAAGACTTAATTACCCTTTAAGTGGGCCCGGTAAAGAATGGGCCACTTGAAGGTCTTCTGATCATCGGATCGCGACGAGTCAAGAGGCAAAACTGATCTATTTGACGAGATCTTTCCAACGAACCCGAAAATCACGGCGTTTGGAATATTTCGGAAAACACTCAATTTTCCCTAAATTGCAAACTACCCCCCTACTACGATCAAACGAACTCCGAATCGT
>QPKB01000859.1:0-18083 GCA_003546025.1 Camphora micrantha
ATCATCGGCGTGCTACTCAACTAAGCAATGCGGTTCTCTGACCACCTCCTTATGCTCCTCCTTGGGGAGACCGATAACGGGACCTGAGTACCAAAGCAAATGGTCAAACACGACAGTTTGGCAGGTGGGTGAAAAGACATATCAATAAAGAAATTACCTTGGACCACATTTAAACCTGTCAAAACAATAGTTTTATAAAATGAGAGAATCATTTATTCAAATACGTATGCAATATAAAACATGTAAGGTATCCAAGAAAACGGGAAACAAACAAGATGGCAACCACACACGGCTAAGTCCTCTATCACCAAAGTGACATGAGCATATCGGGATGTTGTCTCAGTCACCGAAGTGAGGAGATACAACATAAGTAACATTTACATATACACAAGTGACAGTTTGGCAGGTGGAGCTAGCGGGACAGGAAGGGGTCTCCAAGTCGGTGGATCAGACCGGCAAGGAAAGCCAAGCTTAGTGGTGCCGACTCATAGGTCAAATGACAAATAAAAACATGTATAAAACATATCAAGTGCATGTATGTAAACGGGCGGGACGGGATGTTCAAAGGCACAAGTATCATTTTATTCGGGCATGTATAAACGGGTTAGCAAAATGCTAAAATATACTTTCAATACTTTCGGGAATGATAAATCATAATTCGAGAAATTCAGGAGTAGTGTCGGGATTCAAGATAAATCATAATTCGAGAAATTCGGGACAAGTATCGAGATTCAAGATAAATCAGGTGAGTAAGGACCCCGTATGTCCATTGTAATAATGACTTGGTACTCCTTGAGTTTGAAGACATTCCGGGTTCTTTATACACCTTAGGGATTTTCAAACTTTTAAATGAACTTCAAAACAAACGGAACCTCAAAAGAGATCCTAAGTACAATGTTAAACCTGAAGCATCGTACAACCTACTCAGTCACCAAAGGGGATAGGATTCGCGATACCCAAACGTACAAACCCCGTGCATAGTTATAAAGGGGGTATCCCGTTGTCCAGTACCGTTCAAGATTGAATTAGGATAAGTCCTGATACAACCGGATTAACCTCAAAGAATGTCGGGTCAAACAATCTCATGATAGGTCAAGTGAGTCCAATAAAAAGGGTAACCAAGTTCCACCTAAGTCCACTTAAGGAAAGAGTAAAAACCACTTCCCAGGAGAGATTCACAGTTGTCCCGGTCGACCTAGCCCTTGCCCGGTCGACCGCGCACACTGCGGTCCCGGTCGACCTGAGAAGGTCAGGTCGACCCCTCTCATGAATGCCCGGTCAACCGAGCCCTTGGCTGGTCGACCGGCAGTTGTAAATAAAAAGGAGTGAATAGCGTTTTGGTCAGGTTCCAGAGAACCCGACCCCCGTGTGGCCGGTCGACCGAGCTCCCTGGCCGGTCGACCGCGTAAACTGCATAACAGAACCCAGGTTCTGTTTTCTGCGGTGCAATGGGTCATTCATTAGAGGACCTGACCCCATGTTGCCGATCAACCGAGCTCCCTGGCCGGTCGACCGCGTGAACTGCGTAACAGAACCCAGGTTCTATTTTCTGTAGTGAAATGGGTCATTCCTTTTTCCTTCCTTTTTCTTCATTCTTTTAAACCTGATTAGCAATCTAAATTATGGATAAAACAAGCTAACAAGATTCATTTTTGTGCATTTATTTCAAACCTAAACAAGCCATTAATATCACAAGACATTTGGTGAAATCATCAATGCGTTTCATAAAACTCATTCAAAACTAAAAATATCAAATCATCCACTTGCCTTGGGTCTCAAATCAAAGGAAAACAAGCTCCTAACCACACTTGCAAGCCAAGAACACAATCTCTACAAAAACCCCCAAAAGAAACCCTAAAATGGGTCAAACAAAGCAATAAGAAGAGAGAGCTCCCAATAATGAAAATGGAGCTTCTCAAGGACTATAAGAACACAAATCTAGAAGATTAGGGAGAGTGCTTACCAATAGTGCTCTAAATGAGCAAGGCAAGCTAAATGAGGATCTTAGAGAGAAGAGATTTCTTCAAAAATGGTACCAATGGAGAGCCCTTGAAGTGGTGAAGAAGATGATGAAGTCCTTTTTGATGTTGGTGCAAGCTTGGTAGTGTCTTGATGATGGAAAAGCAAGAAGAAGAAGAAAGGAGGCAACAAACCCTAGACAAGAGAAAGTTGCTGGAAAAGAGAAAAAGGGAGGGGAAGAGCTCTCTTTATAAGCAACACAAGTGGGCTCCACTAACTAGCAATCTTGTTGGGCTGAAATAGTAGTCCTCGAGACCTCGGATGAAAACGACGAAGAAGGAAGAAATGATCGTCGAAATTTCTACTTTCCAAAAAGTATATGTTTCGTGGGTTTCAGGAATATTAAATATTGGGTACAGATTTAGTATAAAACGACTGTTTTGCCCAAGAAACTAGAAAAGTCGAGTTTCGGGATTCGGGACGGGAACGGGATCAACATGAAAGTTGAAGGGATTAACAAAACAAGTAAATCGGGATAAAACACCAAATCAAAAGAATCTCGAGTAATCCCCCAAGTACACGTAAGTCATAAAAAGGAACCCCCAAAGGGCCCCACTAATTCCAAAGGCACTCAAAATTTCCAAAGCTATGACAAAGCTATTCTAAACCAACTAAACCAAAATCCACTAAACAAGTTTAAGACTAACATGTGACTTAATTAGTACTAATCGAGGTCACTCGGGTCGGGGTCTTACATCCTCCACCCCTTAGGATATTTGGTCCTCCAAATAAAATACCAAACTCACCTCAGGTAGGAGATGTGGGTACTTCTTCTGCACCTGGTCTCGCAATTCCCATGTTGCCTCTTCCGGTCCATGATTCTCCCAAAGTACCTTTACCCACTGAATAGTCCGTGTTCTCAATTCTTGTTCTATGGTGTCGATGATCTGAATAGGCTTCTCGACATAAGTAGCATCTTCTCTGATCTCTAACGGCTCATGTTGGAGAGCATGTGAAGGATCGGGGACGTACTTCTTCAACATAGATACATGGAAGAAGTTGTGTACGCCGGAAAGCTCAGGTGGTAAGGCTAATCTATAAGCCACATCACCAATCTTGCTCACAATGTTATAAGGTCCAATGTATCTCCTTGACAACTTGCCTTTCTGCCCAAATCTCAAAGTTCCCCTAGTAGGTGATACCTTCAAGAAAACCTTGTCTCCTTCTTTGAACTGTAAGTCCCTTCTGTGAGAATCTGTATAACTCTTCTGTCTACTCCGGGCTACTTCCAGACGTTCCTGAATCTGCCTGACCTTGTCACTGGTCTCACTTACCATTGTTGGTCCATGGAAACTGCGGGTACCAACCTCTTCCCAACACACAGGTGTCCTACACCTTCTGCCGTACAATGCCTCAAAAGGCGCCATTCCAATGCTCGAGTGGTAGCTGTTATTGTATGCGAACTCACACAAAGGTAGAGTCTCGTCCGATTGAGTTTTGAAGTCTAACACACAAGCACGGAGCATATCCTCAAGAGTCTGAATTGTCCTCTCTGACTGACCATCTGTTTGCGGGTGATAAGCTGTATTGAACTGTAATCTTGTACCCATAGACTCATGTAGTGTTTTCCAAAATCTTGAGATGAATCTGCTGTCTCTATTAGATGTGATGGAAACTGGCTGACCATGTCTGCTGACAATCTCACTAACAAACAACTCTGCCAATGGTAGCATGTGCATCTTCTTTCCAGTCTTCATTGGGATGAAATGAGCTGACTTGGTGAGACGGTCCACAATGACTCAGATAGCGTCATTTCCTTTGCTAGTCCTTGGTAATCCCGAAATGAAATCCATGGTTATATGCTCCCATTTCCATTCCGAAATCTCTAATGGTTGCAACAACCCTGGAGGCTTCTGGTGCTCTACTTTAATCAACTGACATATCATACACCGAGAAACAAACGCTGCTATCTCTCTCTTCATGTTATTCCACCAAAATCTGCCCTTCAAATTCTGATGCATCTTCGTGCTGCCTGGATGAACAGAATACCTCGTACTGTGAGCATCGGTCATGATATCATTCCTCAAATCTTCAATGTTTGGCACACACAGACGGTCACGGAAGTACAGAACTCCATCCACAATGCGAAAGTCGGGACGATCTGCTATCTGCTCGGAAATCTTGGTCAACTCTGGATCTTGCAACTGACTGTCTTTAATCTTTCGAATGAAGGAAGGCTTTGACACTGGCATGTTAGCTAATAAAACACCCTTCTCTAGCGGCTGTAAATCTATTCTCAACTCCTCAAATTGCTCAAAGATACATGTGCCACTGAGATTTGCCATGCCCACTGATTTCCTGCTCAAAGCATCAGCAACTACGTTTGCTTTCCCCAGATGATATTTGATTGGAAAATCGTAATCCTTGATATACTCCATCCATCTTTTCTGCCTCATGTTCAATTCCTTCTGTGAAAACAAGTACTGTAAGCTGCGGTGATCGGAGTGAACCTCAAATTTCTCTCCATAGAGATAATGTCTCCACATCTTCAATGCGAAAACAACCGTTGCTAACTCAAGATCATGTGTTGCATAGTTCTTCTCATTATCTTTCAACTGACGAGATCTATAAGCTATGACTTTCCCTTCCTGCATTAACAAGCACCCAAGTCTAATGTTCGAAGCATCGGTAAAGATTGTGAAACCGCCGCTTCTGGATGGCAAAGTAAGGACTGGTGCTGTGGTTAATCTCTTTTTAAGCTCTTGGAAACTATCTTCACACTTGTCTGACCACACATATGGCACATTCTTCCTCGTCAACTTCATCAAAGGTGACGCAATCGACGAAAATCCCTGTACGAACCTTCGAAAATAGCCTGCCAATCCTAGAAAACTCCTGATTTCTGACACATTCTTTGGTCTTTCCCACTGTACTGCTGCATCAATCTTGGATGGATCTACAGACAAACCTTCTTTGGAGATAATGTGCCCCAAAAACGCTACTTGTTCTAGCCAAAATTCACACTTATTGAGTTTTGCATACAACTGGTTCTCTCTCAGAAGCTGCAAAGCTATTCTCAAGTGCTCTTCATGCTCTTCTTTGGTCTTGGAGTACACCAAAATGTCATCAATGAACACCACTATAAACTAATCTAGGTACTCTGCGAATATCTTGTTCATCAATGCCATGAACACTGCTGGTGCATTTGTCAATCCAAATGGCATCACCAAAAACTCATAGTGCCCATATCTTGTCCGGAAAGCTGTTTTCAATACATCTGACTCTCTGACTCTAAGCTGGTGGTAACCAGATCTCAAATCAATCTACGAAAAGTAAGAAGCACCTTGTAACTGATCAAACAGTTCATCTATCCTTGGCAATGGATACTTGTTCTTGATGGTCACTTGGTTCAATCTTCAGTAGTCAATATACATTCTCATGGAACCATCCTTCTTCTTGACGAACAATACTGGAACTCCCCATGGTGAAACACTAGGTCTTACAAAACCTTTGTCCAACAATTCTTGCAATTGTGTTTTCAATTCTCCCAATTCCACCGGAGCCATTCTATAAGGTGCAATGGATATCGGAGTAGTCCCTGGCAATAGCTCGATAGTGAAATCAATCTCTCTAATGGGTGGTAGATCTTGAATCTCCTCCGGAAAAACATCCGGGAATTCCCAAACAATTGGGATATCCTCCACCCCTTGGGACAGTTTATCCTCTGTGATAAATGCCAAACAGGCCTCACATTCACCTTTCAGATGTCTATCAGCCTTCAACGTTGAAACAAACCCTGTACTAGGATTACTCCTGTCTCCTCGAAATAGTACCCCTGCTGGTGTCTTTTCTAATTTGAAGGTGAGGGTTTTATGGAAACAATCGATCGTAGCATGGTACCCTGCTAACTAGTCCATCCCTAGGATGACATCAAAATCGAACATCTCCAATAAAATGAGATTTGCTGGTAACTCTAGCCCTCCTATCATGACTGAACAACTAGGGTAAAAAGTCCTATATATAACTTCTTTACCTATGGAGGTAGCCACAGTCAATAAGAAATCCATATCTCTAACATGCATATCAATCATCTTTGCAAATCTGGGAGAGATAAAAGAGTGGGTAGAGCCAGGGTCAAACAAAAACCCTAGCTTGGAATCCACAAACAAAAAGTGTACCTTCCACTACATCTCCTGCTGCCTCTGCATCAGCCCTGTTGACTGCATATATCTGTCCCCTCTGTTGTGCCTATTCTGAGCCTGTTGTGGCCTGCCTTGCTGTGCATTCCTATTCTGTTATGGAGGACGCTGATTCTGATTCTGCCCTTGCTGACGGGCTTGCTGCTGCTGCTGTGGTCTGTACTGCTGCGTGGTGCTTGTTGCTGTAGGGGTCTAGCTTGGTTTTGCACAACCATTGCATTCTGAGGTGGTGCTGGACGCTGTGCTCCCTGCTGCTGCTGATTCTGCCTATTCTGTCTTGGGCAATCTCTCATCTGATGGGCCATGGAACCACATCTGAAACATGCCCCTGTGATGCTACGACATGGAGCACTCTCGTGGTTCTTCCCACAATGTGTACAAACCAATGGATTCTGCACGTTCTGCTCTTGCCTCTGCCTCTTGTGCTGGTGGTTCCTCTGCTGGTTGTTCTGCTGCTACTGTTGTCCTTTGCCTTCGAGTCTGAGGATCTTATGGTGGAAGTTCTCAAACTTGTAAGCCCTCTTGACTGCATCTTCGAAGGTTGTAGGTGGTACAACCCCGGTAGCATCCCTCTCTATAATGGGATTCAGTCCTTCGAGGAACTTAGCTATCTTCTTCTCCACTGTGTCCACTAGCTCTGGAGCATATCTTGACAATCTCTCGAATTTTGTAAGATATTCGAGGACTGTCATATTTCCTTGGACTAGCTGCTGAAACTCTACTGCTTTCTGCCTCTTGATATGAGTGGGCACACACTTGTTAGAATCACACGATCACTGAGAGGGGGGGTGAATCATCTCAATACTTTTACTTGAATATAAATAAGTCCAAATGATCAAAGCAGTAAAACAATAATCAAGCAATCCACAGGAACACAAGGTTTTAACGTGGTTCACCCAAAGGCTACGTCCACGGTGCAACGACTACCCGGACACCAATCCGAGGCTAGTCTTACTGATTAATTCTGAAGCTTCAACTTCAAGGAGCACCCACCCCTGATTCAGATAGCACCCACTATCTAGGAAGCAACAACTCCCTTTACAATTTGTCTGCACCAACAGACGGGATCACCAAACCCCAACACCAAGCACCCACTTGATGTTTTACAAAGATTAGAGAAGAACCCTTTACAGAAATTCCTTTCTACAATCTCTCACTCTCAATCCCATACAAATCATATTTAATAAACATGAATTGAGAAATACTTATCTAAAGGAATTACTGATGAAGAACCATCTTCTTGATGCAGAGTCTCTTCTTGACTTGTTGTAAAAGAATCACAGCAGTATCTCCTTGCAGGCTCACACACCCTCACAAATCTTCTCTCTTTCTGTGTGTTTATTCAACGATCCCTAGCATGCCTTTTTATAGGATTTGCCAACCCTAATTCGTGATTGCAAAATGGCTTGGAGAGGTTTTGGAAACTCCTGCAAGGATTAGAAGAGATCCCCTATTTTTTCTCGCGCAAGTTTCTGTTTTGTAAACTCCTTCAAGGATTGGAAGAGATCCCCTGTTTTTTCTCACGCAAGTTTCTATTTTGAGCTCTGCACTTGACCGACCTCAGTGCTTGAACGAGCTTTGCGCTTTACCGAGCTGCTCAGTGCTTGAACGACTTTATTGACCTTAGTGCTTTGCCGAACTGACCAAACTCAACGCTTTCGCCAGTGCTTTGCCAAACTGAGCTGTCATGGCCGAGATCAGTGCTTTTACCGAGTTCTGCGCTTGATTCTTCTTCGAGCTCTGCACTTCGTCAAACCGAGCTGTCATGTCCGAGCTCAGTGCTTTTACCGAGCTCTGTGCTTTTACCGATCTCCGTCCTTTTACCGATCTCCGTTCTTTTACCAAGCTTCCTACTTTTACCGAGCTCTGTTCTTTTACCGCATGTCTTCCTTGTTACCGTAACTAAGCTAAGGCATTCTGTGCCGAGCTGAGACATGCTGTGCCGAGCTGAGACATTCGGTACTATACTTGTGTGACAATGTGTTGACAATAATTCCAACACTCTATTGACAATAATTCTAACACAAAAAGGAGCTTCAAACCTCAAACTCTCTTCAAAATCCAACAATCTCCCCCTTTGGAATTGTTGGCAACACTTGGAACATGTTAACCATCAATCGATCTTGCAAACAAGTTTTTGTTCTGTTCTGAACTACTGTAGCATGTCTTCTTAGCAGTTACAGACTCCCCCTGAACAATATGTTCTTCCAATTTAATATCTCCCCCTTTGACAACAATCACAAAGGGACTTGCTTAGGAGCAAAAAAGAATAGCAATAATGCATGCTCCCCCTCACAAGAAGGTCTCCTAATGCTTGGGAGAGTGAGTAACTCCCAATTTCTTACGAAGATACTCGAAGACTTCCTTTGGTAGAGGCTTTGTGAAGTTATCAGCCACTTGTTCAGTAGTTGGAACATATTCCAATTTTACCTCACCGTCAGCAACCTTTTCTTTGAGAAAGTGATAACGTATGGCAACATGCTTTGTGCGGGAGTGCTGGACAGGGTTCTTGGAGATATGAATAGCAATTGTGTTGTTGCAGAAGATTGGCGTAGGATCTCTCGTCTAAACACCGAGATCTGAGAGCATTTGACTCATCCACAGGACTTGGGTACAGCAAGTTGCTGCTGCTATGTACTCTGCTTCCGCTGTAGAAAGAGATACTGAATCTTGCTTCTTGTTGTGCCAAGCCACCAATCTTTCACCTAGATAGAATGCACCTCCACTTGTGCTTTTGCGGTCATCTACACATCCAGCCCAATCAGCATCAGAATACGCAATTAGAGTGAATGATTTACCTTTGGGATACCATATGCCAAGCTCCAAAGTACCCTTGAGATACCGAAATATCCTCTTCACTGCTGTAAGGTGCTCTTTCATTGGTGATGCCCGAAATCTCGCCACCATACATATTGCCTGTAGAATGTCCGGTCTTGTAGCCGTCAAGTAGAGCAAGCTCCCTATCATTGATCGGTAAGTGGTGCGAGATCAACTGATGGAGCCTTGTCATCTTTGCTTAGCTTTGTGTTCATGGACATAGGCGTACTCAGCGGCTTGCTGTCTTCCATGTTAAATCGTTTCAGATCTCCTTGATGTACTTCAATTGTGATATGAAGATACCATGCTTCAGCTGCTGCACTTGGAGACCAAGGAAGAAACTTGGCTCTCCAAGCATGGACATCTCAAATTCGTTCTTCATCTCTTCAACGAAATTTCTACACAACTCCCCGTCATTACCGCCAAAGATTATGTCATCGACATAAACTATGACAACTAGTTGGTTACCTCGTTCTGTTTTGACATAGAGATTGCTATCAACCAATCCTTTGCTGAAACCAATCTTACGAAGATAACTATCCAGCCATGCATACCAGGCCCTTGGTGCTTGTTTCAGGCCATATAGAGCCTTCCTCAACCTGCACACCAGGTCTGAACTGTTGCTCAAGAGAAAACCGTCTGGTTGCTCAATGTAAACCTCTTCCTCAAGTAGCCCATTCAAAAAGGCCAACTTCACATCCATTTGAAATACCTTGAAGTTCTTGTATGCAGCCAATGCTAGGAACGTTCGTATGGCTTCCAGACAAGCCACTGGTGCGAAGGTTTCTTCAAAATCTATGCCTCCAATTTGAGCATAGCCTTTACAAACTAACCTTGCTTTGTTTCTCACAACTTGATCATCTTCATTCAGCTTATTTCTAAAGACCCATTTAGTACCTATGACATTCTTATCAACAGGTCTAGGGACTAAATCCCAAGTGGAGTTCTTCTCTATTTGCTCTAACTCCTCATGCATAGCCTTTAACCAATTTTCATCAAGGCTTGCTTCAGCCACTATCTTGGGTTCGATCATTGATACTAGTGAAAAAGTGTTCGCCACACTATGTCTAGTTTGAACACCAGCCTTAGGATTTCCAATTATTTGGTCCTTGGGGTGTTGTTCTACCCAAGTGTTGTGCTTTCTAGGAGTAGCAACTTCTGAACCGTCCCTTGATTCCCTAGAATCATTAGGTTCAGCTCTTTCATCATCCAACTCAGACAAGTCCTCATAAACCGGACTTTCTTCACAGGTTTCATGCATGGGTTCATAAGGTTCGTCAATTCTAACATCAGCACTTTCTACAATTTTTCTGGTTCTTTTGTTAAGACACCTATATGCCTTGCTAGTGGAGGAGTAACCCAGAAATATACCTTCATCAGCCCTTTCTTCAAATTTTCCCAGATTCTGTTCAAGTCGCTTGATGCAGTACTTGCTGCCAAATATCTTGAAGTGCTTGACTGAAGGTTTCCGTCCAAACCACAATTCATATGGTGTTTTGTCTTCATGTCGCCTGATCATGCATCGATTCTGAATGTATATTGCAGTATGGATTGCTTCCTTCCAATATCTGTCAGCCAGTTTGCTCTCAACCAACATAGTGCGTGCCTTTTCCTGCACGGTGCGGTTCTTGCGTTCAACAACTCCGTTTTGCTGGGGAGTTCTAGGGGCTGAATATTGTCTTTGAATCCCATGATGCTCGCAGAACTTGGTGAATTCTTCAGATATGAATTTGCCTCCACTGTCAGACCTTAACGTCTTGATCTTCTTCCCTAGCATGTTTTCAACCTGTGCTTTAAACACTTTGAACTGATCAACTGCTTGATGTTTATGTTTTAAAAATAAAACCCATGTCATTCTAGTATAATCATAAATGCATAACATGAAATACTTATCTCCGTTGGTGCTTTGAGTTCGCATTGCTCCGCAAAGATCAGTGTGCACAAGCTCAAGAGGTTTCTTCGTGTGTCTGTCGCGACCCCGGACCGGGTCCCCACTAAGAAGACGGGCCTGATCCGGGATCGGGACTGTTAATGTGATGTATTTATATGATATGTTGTACTATGATGTATGATTGTTCCAATTTATTGAAACCAAACCAACAAAACGTATACGAGTCCATCAAGAAGGATGCCACTCGTACACGCGATTTCCCACAGGTGTCCGCGGTGAGGATAACACATCGACATGAATATTTCTTTTATGTGCGGAAGCGTGTAGCAAATCTATATATCATACATTCATGTACAAGATACAAGAATAAAGCAAGTCTCATACTAGTATCAAAATGAGCAATGATCATTAAAGCAATAACCCCAAAATAAAGTTAAGGTTTACAACAAGGTAGTTTAATTACATTGTTCCCAAAAATAGAGGCCAACAAAGGCCAATGAATACAATATCAAGTTCCCAAAAGAATGGTTAGTTACAACCCAAAAGGTGTTACGCAACTCAAGCACCCGAATGTCTAGATGACATCATCGGCGTGCCACTCAACTAGTCGTTGCGGTTCGCCAACCGCAACCTCGAGCTCCTCCTCGGGGAGACCAACAACGGGACCTGAGCACCAAAATCAAGTGTCAAACACGACGGTTTGGCAAACGAAGGAAAAGACAAAGCAATATAGAAAATACCTTGAAAATCATTTAAACCTGTCAAAGCATTAGTTTCATAAAACAAGATAAACATTTATCCAAATACATATGCAAGATAAAACATGTAAGGTAACCAAGGAAACGGGAAAACAGACAAGATGGCAACCACACATAGCTAAATCCTCTATCACCGAAGTGACAAGAGTATATCGGGATGTTGTCTCAGTCACCGAAGTGAGGAGATGCAACATAAGTAACATATACATATATAATACAATACGGGACGGGACCACGGTAGCGAACCGGGTATCGGGACAAGACCACGGTAATAACCGGGTAGCGGGATCCAAGACTGCAGCTGGCGGGACGGGAAGGGGTCTCCAAGTCGGTCGATCAAACCGGCAAGGAAAGCCAAGCTTAGTGGTGCCGACTCATAGGTCAAATCATGTAAAACAAGTCATGTACAAATCATGTTTAATGCACTTTAATAAACGGGCGGGACGGGGTGCTTAAAAGCACTAATTTCATTTTCAAACGGGAAGTGCATGTCGGGGCTAGCAAAAGCTCTAGTTCCAATTTCGGTGTTTTCGGGAATGATAAATCACATTTCTTGAAATTCGGGACAAGTATCGGGATTCGATATAAATCAAGTGA
Organism: Camphora micrantha; assembly: GCA_003546025.1. Lineage (NCBI taxonomy): Eukaryota > Viridiplantae > Streptophyta > Magnoliopsida > Laurales > Lauraceae > Camphora > Camphora micrantha. The sequence continues at coordinate 12,222 of QPKB01000859.1, forward strand.
ATAAGGACCCCGTATGTCTATTGTGATGATCACTTGGTACTCCTTGAGTTTAGAGACATTCCGGGCTCTTTATGCACCTTAGGGATTCAAACCCTAATCGTATTTTAATTAAACAAAACCTAAGAGGAATGGGATCCTAAGCACAATGTTAATCTAGTAGTACCTTACAACCTACTCATTCGTCGAAGGGAAAACGGATTCGCGATACCCAAACAGCCCAAATTCGCGTTTAGATAAAAGAAAGGATATCCCGTCGTTCCGTTCCGTTCAAGATTGAACTAGGTTAAGCACCGATACGACCGGATTAACCGTGAGGAGATAACTGTTCAACCATCCTCAAAAGAAGTCCAATGGGCCCACAAAAGGGTCCCTAAGTTCCATCTAAAGTCCATTTAATCATAGGGAAAAAGACAATTTTCTGCAGGGTTTCAGTTGGGCCGGTCGACCTGGCCCATGGCCGGTCGACCGCGTACATAGGGGCCCGGTCGACCGCCCATGGGCCAGGTCGACCGGGAGTTGTAACTTAAAATGTGCACAGTGTTGTGGTCAGGCTCCAGAGAGCCTGACCCCTGTGTCGCCGGTCCACCGCGCCCTAGGCCGGTCGACCGCGTGCACTGTAGAACTGGGACTCCCGCAGTTCAGCAGGCTGCTCTGCAGGGGGGTCTGTCCCAGTGTCGCCGGTCGACCGCGCCATTGGCCGGTCGACCGCGTACACTGCGTAACAGAACCCAGGTTCTGTTACAGCAGTGCAGGGGTTCATTCCCTTTTTTCCAAACTTTTCTACATTATTTCCACACCTGATTAGCAATATCATATGTGATTAAAACAAGCTTTCAAGCATGAATATGATCATTTATTTCCAACCTAAACAAGTCATTAATGCATCAAAACCTTAGGTAAAACCATAAGTGCATTTCAACCAAAACTCTTTCAAAAGTAAAAATGTCAAAACATTCACTTGCCTCAAGTCCCAAATCACTGAAAAATAGCTCCTAGCACTCTTGCAAGTCAAGGAAACAAGCTCTACCAAAAACCCCTAAAACAAACCCTAAAATGGGTCAAAACAATGGAGAAGAAGAGAGAGCTTCCAATATAGAAAATGTAGCTTCTCTAAGGCTAGAAGAATACTAATCTAGGAGATTAGGAAGAGAGCTTACCAAATGGTGTTCCAAAGAAGCAATGCAAGCTAGAAGAGAGTCTTGGAGTGGTGGGATTTCCTTCAAAATGGTGTCTATGGAGAGCCCTTGCAATGGAGAGGAAGATGGTGGAATCTCTTGAGATGATGGTGCAAGCTTGGGAGGTGCTTGATGATGGAGAAGGAAGAAGAAGAAGAGAAACCCTAGACTCAAATCACAGTTCCTGGAAAAGAGAAAATGAAGGAGGAGGGTTCTCTTTTATAAGCCAAACAAGTGGGCTCCACCATCAAGAAACCTATATGGGCTGAAATAGTGATTTTCGGGGCTCCGGATGAAATCGACGAAGAAGGAAGAAATGATCGTCGAAATATCTAGTTTCTAAAAAGTTTATGTTTCGCGGGTTTCGGGATTAACACTAATTTGGTACAGATTTCGAGTAAAAGTACTGTTTTGCCCTTGGAGCTAGAAAAGTCATGTTTCGGGGTTTCGAACGGGAACGAGATCAACATGAAAGTTGAAGGCAATAATAAAACAAGTAAATCGGGATGAAATACAAATCACGAAAACCAATATAAAATCTCAAGCACACAAAAAGCCATAAACAAGGGAACCCCCAAAGGGCCCCACTAATACCAAAGTACTCAAAATCCCCAAAGCTATTCCAAAGCTATTCTAAACCACTAAACCAAATCCACAAGACAAATCAAGACTAAAACGCAACTAACTAAGCACTAATCGGGATCACTCGGGTCGGGGTCTTACAGTGTGATGCTCCTTTGTCTTGAATACCACCCTCGTTTGCTTTCCCTTTTGACAAGAATTGCAAACCGGGTTGGAAGGCTTCTTTATTGTAGACATACCTCTCACCGCCTTTGTGTTGCAAATCTTTGACAGATTGTCAAAGTTTAGATGCCCGAGGCGCTTGTGCCACAACCAGCTTTCCTCTGTTTGGCTCATCAAGCAAGTTCTCTCCGACCCATCGGACAAGGTGTATAGATTACCTGTTGTTCTTGACCCTGTAGCCAGTGTTTTGCCATTGCTACACTTCTTGATTGCAAACCCATTCTTCGTGAAGATTACCTCATGACCTTTGTCACAGATCTGACTTACGCTTAGCAGGTTGTGTCTAAGTCCCGACACATACAACACTTCTTCAGAACTGATCTTGCCTTCTTTCAGCTGAACAACGCCTTTGCCACAGATTTTGGCGTCGTCGTTGTTGCCGAATTTTACAAAGCCACCCTCAAACTCTTGTAGCTTTGTGAACTTGGCTTTGTCACCGGTCATACGACTTGAACAGCCACTATCAAGGATCCATGGTGTAGCCTTCTTTTGAGCATTGAAAGCGGTTTGTACAATGAATGATTCCTTGGATTTTTCTGCCCTTTTCTTCACCCTCCAGACCTTGACCAATTTGGGTTTCTTCTCAACCTGAAATTGGTTAGCAATATGCAACTACAGTCCCTTGCCAAGTAACCAAAATTATAACACTGACGGCACTCAGTGTTGTGGCTACTTAGGACTAAGAAAGGGTTCCTAGTTACAGTCATACTAGGTTTAACATAAAGTCTACATTCAACTATTTTATGTCCATATCTATTACAATGGAAACAGTAACCATAAAAACTGAACTTTTTTTGTTTCTTGAATGGCTGGACTTCACAAACCTCTTCGCATGTATAGTCTCTTTCTTAGGCTGGATGGTGGGCTTCACAGCCTTAGAAGGTGTGGTTGTTTGCTTCACAAACTTGGGTGGTGCTGTTGTCTTTTCAGGAGGTGCAACCTTGGAGGATTCTCCGGTCTCATATCCTAGACCGAATCTGATGTGGGGAGGCCTTGGAACTTTCAGCAGGTTGTTTAGTTTCATAGTTCCATTGATCGCTTGGAGCACTTTGAGCTTTTGATTAAGTTTTAAATTTTTAGCCCTTGCTCCAAGAATTTCATTCTCAAGTTTCACAACCTCCTCAGTTTTAGCACTGACTTGGTTTTCTAGAATTTCAATGGTTCTCTTAAACTCTTCAACTTGAGTCTTTAAAGAAATTACAAAACTTTCAGCATCATGGAGGAGTTTCAGATTTTTCTTACTTGTTTTTCGCTCCAAACTTAACTCCTTGAGTGCCGCAATAAGTTCTCCTACGAGGTTGACCTCGGCCTCATCATCATTAGCCTCCAGCTCTTCCTCCTCTTCAACAGTGACCATGAAGAGTGCTTCGTTTGACTTAGCTGAGTCGTCATCGTCTGAACTTTTAGACGCATCATTGGTGTAATGGCTGATGAAGTTTTTAGTCTTTCCTATTTTGCTGAACCTCTGCTTTCTCTGACTCTTATCAGCATAAGAGTCTTCTTCACCATTGTCCTTGAACAGACACTTTGCAGCAAAGTGGCCAACACCGCCACAATTGAAACACTTGAAAGGTAACTTCCCTTTGTACTTTCCATTGCTGCCTTTCTTCAATCTTCTGACGAATTGAGCCTCAAGCTCATCATCAGAATCATCACCTTGATCAACATCCTTTTCCTTCTTTATTACCTTAAATGCCGCCTCTCTGTCAGATGAGGATATCTTGCCTATGCGCATCTCATAGGCAGTAAGTGATCCATGCAGCTCTTCCATGGAAAACACATTCAGGTCCTTGGCTTCTTCAATGGCAGAGACTTTTGAATCGAACCTGGGATGAAGCGATCTCAGAACCTTTTTTATGATGACCGGTTCTTTGATTTCCTCCCCCAGTCCGCGGATGGCGTTGATGACTTCATTGACCCGCAGCATATAGGAGTCAACATTCTCGCTTTCCTCCATGCGAAGAGACTCGAATTGTGAGCGATGAGTCTGCAACTTCGCCTCCTTGATTTTGTCATCACCTTCATGAATATTTTGCAACTTGTCCCACACTTCTTTTGCGGTCTTGCATGTCATGACTTTGACAAGTTCACTGTCGACAAGGCCGCTATAGAGAGCGTTCTGTGCCTTGGAGTTGTTGTCTGCTAGCTTCTTTGTTGCAGCATCAGTGGGTGTGATAGAAGCGTTGTAGCCAACTTTTACAGCCTCCCAAACATCATAGCCAAGTGACTTAATGTAAGCCTGCATCCTTAGCTTCCAGAAGGAGTAGTTAGTACCATCAAACAATGGTGCTTTTGTGTTCCCAGTATTGGACACCATTTGATTCGTTTAAAGATCACCCTTAGCGTGTTAATGCTTGCTAAAGGAACCTGGCTCTGATACCAATTGTTAGAATCACACGATCATTGAGAGGGGGGGTGAATCAGTGATGTCTCAATACTTTTTACTTGAATATAAATAAGTCCAAATAATCAAAGCAGTAAAACAATAACCAAGCAACCACAGGAACACAAGGTTTTAACGTGGTTCACCCAAAGGCTACGTCCACGGTGCAACGACTACCCGGACACCAATCTGAGGCTAGTCTTACTGATTAATTCTGAAGCTTCAACTTCAAGGAGCACCCACCCCTGATTCAGATAGCACCCACTATCTAGGAAGCAACAACTCCCTTTACAATTCGTCTGCATCAACAGATGGGATCACCAAACCCCAACACCAAGCACCCACTTGATGTTTTACAAAGATTAGAAAGGAACCCTTTACAGAAATTCCTTTCTACAATCTCTCACTCTCAATCCCATACAAATCAGATTTAATAAACATGAATTGAGAAATACTTATCTAAAGAAACTACTGATGAAGAACCATCTTCTTGATGCAGAGTTTCTTCTTGACTTGCTGTAAAAGAATCACAGCAGTATCTCCTTGCAAGCTCACACACCCTCACAAATCTTCTCTCTTTCTGTGTGTCTATTCAACGATCCCTAGCATGCCTTTTTATAGGATTTGCCAACACTAATTCGTGATTGCAAAAAGGCTAGGAGAGGTTTTGGAAAGTCCTGCAAGGATTAGAAGAGATCCCCTGTTTTTGCTCGCGCAAGTTTCTGTTTTGTAAACTCCTTCAAGGATTGGAAGAGATCCCCTGTTTTTTCTCGCGCAAGTTTCTGTTTTGAGTTCTACGCTTGATCGACCTCAGTGCTTGAACGAGCTTTGCGCTTTACCGAGCTGCTCAGTGCTTGAAAGACTTTATCAACCTCAGTGCTTTGCCGAACTGACTGAGCTCAACGCTTCGCCAGTGCTTTGCCGAACTGACCGAGCTCAATGCTTCGCCAGTGCTTTGCCGAAATGAGCTGTCATGGCCGAGATCGGCGCTTTTACTGAGCTCAGTGCTTGATTCTTCTTTGAGCTCTGCGCTTCGTCGAACTGAGCTGTCATGTCCGAGCTCAGTGCTTTTACCGAGCTCTGTGCTTTTACCGATCTCCGTTCTTTTACCGATCTCCGTTCTTTTACCGAGCTTCCTACTTTTACCGATCTTCATTCTTTTACCGAGCTTCCTACATTTACCGATCTCCGTTCTTTTTACCGAGCTCTGCTCTTTTTTGTTAGCTCATGTCTTCCTTGTTACCGTAACCGAGCTGAGGCATTCTGTGCCGAGCTGAGGCATTCTGTGCCGAGCTGAGTCATTCGGTACTATACTTGTGTGACAATGTGTTGACAATAATTCCAACACAAAATACCGAGCTTCGAACATCAAACTCTCTTCAAAATCCAACAACTAGAACTCTAAGATGAATGAATTAGAAAGTTACTAATTCAATTTGAAGTGAGACTTCTAATAGTGGTAATAGTAAGGTTACTAATTTGTGTGGAAGTAAGACTTTT
>QPKB01000860.1:0-18081 GCA_003546025.1 Camphora micrantha
ACGCCACAACAAGGGAGGGGGGGGGCCGGCCAGGGGGCCCACCGCCGGGGAAGAAACGGCAAGAGGGAGAAACGGACCGGGCGCAGGTGCAGGAGCCCAACGCAACAAGCCGGCACACAACACATATGAGGCAGGGAAAACGTGGCGCAAGAAAACACAGACAGGGCGGAAGGGGGCTAAGCAGGCCGCAGCGAAGCACGCAGGACCGCCGGCGCAGCAGCACGCAACACGGACAACGCAGGAGGCCGCGCGCACGAGACGAACAGACAGGGCAGAAGCCAATCGCAGCACGCTCACGCAGCAGCGCACTCACCGACCGACGGTGCACCGCGACAGACGAGCTACGTCACAACGACGGCCTCACCGCGTGGGAAGTCACGCACCGAGAACGGACACCGGGCGGCACGTGAGCCGACGCACACAAGCAGAAACGGGTCGGCCGCGCGCACGAACACCAAGCGCCAGAAAACACAGACGGAACAGCCTGCCGCACGCAGCAGACGCAGCAGGCTACGCAGCAGCTACGCACGACACCGACAGCAGCAGCAGCACGCGGACGCAGATCTGTCTCGCGCCGGCACGTCAGCCCACGCAGACCTGCGCAGCCGACGCACTAGCACCGATCCGACGGCACCGACCGGACAGACATGAGCTAACGTCCACAACAAGGGAGTGGGGGGTGGCCGGCCGGGTGGGCCCACCTCCGGGAAGAAACGGCGAGAGGAGGAAACGGATCCGGGCGGCAGGGGCCCGGGAGTTCCCATACGCACAAATAGCCGGCCACAGTAAGAGTGGGAAACGGGGCGGCCAGGGGCAAAGGCAGGAAGAGGCAGGGGCGCAAGAAAACACAGACAGTGTGGCGAGGGGGGAAAAGCGGTCCGTCACGCCCAGCACGCACGCAGCAGCACGCACGGACCGCCGGCACTACGGCCGACGCATGCAGCACGCAACGAACGGACAGCGCACGCCGGACGCAGCAGCCGTCCGCGCGCGCACGAAGTCAGGGACGGAAGCGGAAGGTCAGACGCAGCAGGCACGCCGGAGCACGACATGCAGCATGCACGCAGCGACGGCTCTGCTACGCGCGTCGCCGACGCAGCAGCATAGCACCGACCGACGGGTGCATCCGACCGACAGACAGAGCAAACGCCACAAAAGCGGTAGGGGGGGGTGGCCGTGCCATTGGTTTCCCACCGCCGGGGAATAAAACGGTCCGAGAGGATAGAAAACGACCTTTCGGCGCTATGTTCCCCGTGAGGGCCAACGCACAAATCCGGGCACACAAGGATTGTTAAACGGGGCGGCCAGGGGGCAACGCAGCGAAGACACCATTGGGGCGCCAGAAAACACAGACAGGGGCAGGGGTGGAAAAGCTGCCGCACGCAGCACGCACGGACCGCCACGCACACGGCCGACGGCGAGCAGCAGCACGCACCGACGGACAGCGCACGCCGGACGCAGCAGCCGCCGCGCGCTCACTGAAGGCAGGACGGAAACGACAGGGCAGACCGATGCAGCACGCCTGGCACGGCAACCGACAGCAGCAGCACGCAGCGATCGCCCGCACGCGGCCGACGCAGCAGCACGCACGATCCGATGGGTTCACCGACCGGGACAGACAGATAGCAACGCCACAACAAGGTAGGGGTTTGGTGCCGTCCATTGTTTCCCACCTCCTGGGAAAGAACGGTCCGAGATTGAGAAACGGACCTTTTTCGGCATGTTTCCCGGATCCCATCGCACAATCCCGGCCACACAATGAGTTGTTAAACGTGTCTTCCAGTATTTCAGTGCAGCGAAAGCCCAGGGTCGCAGAAACACGCATAACCGGGTCGAGGGTTGAAAAATCTCAGCACCGCGCACGCAGCAGCACGGACCACGGCACACGCGACGCAGCAGCACGCAACGACGACAGCGCACTGCGGACGCAGCACGTCCGACGTCGCAGCACTGCAACGAACGGACAGGGCAGACGCTAGCAGCCCGGCCGCCGCACGATTCAGGCAGCAGCATCGCACTCAGCGACCGTCGCGCTGACAGCGGCAGCACGCAAGCTGCGCACGCACGCGACCGAACAGCACGCACTGGACGACAGGACAGAGCACGCACCACAGGGAGGTGGCGGGTGGCCGGCCAGCTGGGCCCCACCGCCGGGAAGAAACGGCCGAGAGTGGAGGAAACGTACCGGGCGGCAGGTGCCCGGTGAGCCCCAACGCACAAAGCCGGGCACACACAAGGAGGGGAAACAGGGCGGCCAGGGGTGGCAAGGCAGGGAAGATCGCAGGGGGCGCCAAGAAAACACTAGACTGAGGGGCGAAGGCGGGCATAAAAGCGGCCGCACGCGGCACGCATCCGCGCAGCAGCCACGCACGGACCGCTGGCCACACGGCCGACGCAGCAGCACGCAACGACGGACAGCGCACGGGCGGACGCAGCAGCACGGCGGACGCAGCAGCAGGGACGAACGATCCGGCAGACGCAGCAGCACGCTCGCACGCCACCGACAGGCAGCAGCACGCAGCGGCCGCTTTCCGCACGCGGCCGACGCAGACAGCAACACGCACCGGCAGGCAGCAGCACGCACCGACCGAGCAACGGCACAACGCACCGGCTTGGCCAGCAGCACGCACCGGCCACCGGCAGGCGCCAGAGACTACGGCGAGAGTGACGCACCGGACCGCCTCCGCACGAGGGCCCGAGCCCAAGCACAAAAAGCCGGGCACACAAGGACGGGACGGCCCGGACGGGCACACGCAGCGCACCCATGGGGCGCCACAAAACACAGACGGGGCGAGGGGGTTCGGGGGCCGCACGCAGCACGCACCCACCGCCGGCAAACTGCCGACGCAGCAGCCACGCACCGACGGACAGTGAGCACGGAGGATCGCGGCAGCCGCCGGCACGAAGCTCAGGGACGGAAGCAGGCATACGCCAACAGCACGTCCGGGCTACATCGACAAGCAGCAGCCGCAGCGACCGCCCGCACGGGGCCGACGCAGCAGCACGCACGACGACGGTGGCGACCAGAGCAAACAACAGGTACGGGGCGAGGGCCCACCGCGGCAACGCGAGAGAGGAATACGACCGGCGCATGGGCCCGTGAGCCCACGCACAAAGCAGCACACGCGGGGCGGCCTCGCTCGGCAGGAAAGAGGCAGTCCGGCGCAGCAATGCACGACACCGACGGGATCAGGCGCGCACGGCGAGCACGCACGCGCAGCAGCACGCACGGACGGCGGCGACGCAGTCAGCACGTACGGAACGGTACAGCGCACGCCGTGCCAGCAGCAAGCGCGGCACGACCGACATGGACGGCACGCACCGGCGTCCAGCACGCAGCAGCACGCCGGCACGACCGGTCCGACAGGCACGCGCCGCACGCAGCTATGACAGCCCGCACCGGCGCCCGTCACAGCAGCAACACGACCGACAGCTAACGCACGATCCGGACAGGCAGAGCAACGCTCACACCAAGGGAGGGGCGGGGCGTGCAGGGTGGCCCACGGCCGGGCATAGAAACGGCTGAGAAGGAGGATAAACCGTGACCGGGCGCAGGGGCCGGGCACGCACAAGCCGGGCACATCAAGGTGGGGGAAACAGGTGCGGCCAGGGGGGCAAGGCAGGGAAACACGCGGGGCGCCAGATAAAAACACAGGGACTGGTGGGCGAAGGGGCATAAAGCGGCCCGCACGCGGCACGCACCGTCTGCGCATGCACGTCACGGGCCGCCGGCATCTACGGCCTGACGCAGTCAGCACGCCACGCGGACGCGCACGTGCGCGACGGCAGCAGCAGGACGGACGGATCGGGGCAGACGCAGCATGGCGCGCCGGCTACGTCCCAGCCGATCGGCATGCAAGCACTCATACCTGGCCCCCGGCACTTGCTGGGCGGCTAGACCGTCACTACGGGCCGACGCTTTAGCAGCGACCGCAGGCACGGACCGGCAGGCGGTGCGCGCATAGCAGCAGCACGGACCGCGGCACACGGCGACGCGGCAGCACGCACCGACGGACAGCGCACGGCGGACGCAAGCGGCGGCCGCGGGCGCACGAAGGCACGGACGGAACGGACGGGGGCAGACGACGCAGCAGCACGCCGGCACGATCCGAACAGCAGCACGCGGGGACGCGAGCAGCACGGAGGGTACGGACGGACGGCACGCGGCAGCGGCCGCGGGACGAAGCACGCACGGACGGGCCACGCGCCGCACGGGCAGCAGCAGGCACGCACGGGCGGCCGCACACGGCGACGCGCAGCCGCAGCCCAACACGTCACGGGCAGGGCCGCAGACGGCCGACGAGGCAGCACGCACGGAAGGGACCGGGCGCGGCCGACGCAGCAGCACCCACGCACGCATTGGCACCGGCAGCAGCACGACGCGCGGACGGAGCCGCACACGGCACGGCAGCAGCACGCACGCACGGACGGCCGGGCACGCGGCGCGGGGCAGCAGCACGGCGCACGCACGAAGCGGTGGGCATGACGGCACCCGGCAGCACGGACGGGACCGCACGCGGCCGGACGATCGGCGCGCACGGGCGGGCCCGGCACGCGAGAAGGCAGCAGCACGGCGCACGCGCGGGGCAAGCGGAGGGGCAGACGGCACACGGCAGCAGCGGACCGACCGCACGCGGCCGACGCGCAGCGTGCGCGCGACGGGACGGCCGGCACGCGGAGAAGGCAGCAGCACGGCGCACGCACGGAAGCGGGGCTCGAGACCGCACACTGGCAGCACGGGGGAACCGCACGCGGCGACGCAGCAGCGCGCACGGGCGGCCGGCACGCGGCAAAGGCAGCAGCACGACGCCACGGCAGACCGCACGCGGCCGGCAGCGCGCGCGGCCGGACGGCACACCGAAGGGGCGGCAGCAGGCACGTCCGCGCGCCCGGGCGTGACGGCACGGCGCAAGGGCGTCGTGAACGGGCGGACCGCACGCCGGCCGCGCGGTGCGACCGGCGCGGCGCCGGCCGACCGCAACGCGCCCGGCGGGGCCGGGCCGGCACCGACGGGCAAGGCAGGGAAAACGGGAAGACAGGGGAACAAGCATGGGGGGAAAGGAGGGAGGGCAGGGGGAGCCGGGAACAGGCCGAAAGGGCCAGGGCCGCAGGCGCGGGACGGGGAGGCCCCAGGAGGGGGTGAAAACAAGGGACGGCACCAGGGGCCGACGAGAGGAGAGACCCGGAGCAGGACGCGCGCCGACCGACCGACCGCACCGCAGGAGCACGGTGGCACGGGGCGCGGGGCGCGGGGCCCGGGCGGAGGGCGGGGGAACGAACGGGAGGGCCGCACGGCGAAAAAGGCCGGAAAGGGCACGGGGACGGCGGGACGGCGGGCACGGAACCGACCGGCGGAAGGGACCGCGCCGCGCGGAGCACGCGGCACGCGGCACGGGCACGCGGAGGAACGAACGGGAGGCCGCACGGCGGAAAGGCCGGAAGGGGCACGGGCCCGGCGAAGAACGAACGGCCACGCCGCAGGCCGGAACGCACGGACGGCCGAGGGAGGTGGACGGAACGGGGCGGCGGACCACGGAACCTCGACCGGCCGAAGGTGACCGCGCCGCCCTGGACGTGGCGCCGCGACGCACAGCAAGGGAGGTGGACGGCGCCCGCCAGCGGCGCACATCCGGTCCTGGGAGAAACGGGGCCGAGGAAAGGCGCTGAGGGCGCCGCGTCCGGCTCCGGCGCCCGGCGGCCGGCGATGGGACCTACGCGCCCCGAACCACGAGGCGAAGGGCCCGGACAATGCGTGGAGGCGCTTGCCAGCAGGAGGGGCAGCCTGCGCGGGGCCCGGCGACCCTAGGAGTGGCGAGAAGAGAAACGACGGCAAAGGCGAGCCGTACCGGCGGGGCCAGGCACAGCGGACGCCGGGCGCGGAATGTGAGCGCCTAGAATAGGGCGTCGCGGGACGGACGACGGGACCAAACCACGGAACGGGCGCAAACGAGCGCCGAACGCTACAATCATGGAAGAGCAGGTAAGGAAGAAGAAGGGGACAAGGGCAAAGCAGGGCAGGAGAGGGAGAGCACGGGCAGTGATGGGGGTGCACCGCCGCGCGCGCGACGAAGTCAAAATGAGGGGACGAGCCCGGACAAGAAGGAACACAAAGAACGCGCCGCAAGACGGAGACAAGACCCCGCCCGGAGCGCGTGGAAGTGGTCCCGCCGCGCGCGCGCCAGCCTAATGGCGGAAACCCCGGGGACAGGGAGAATAAGCTCGGACCAAGCCGGGCGCCAACAAGAGAACGGTGGCGGCGCGGGACCAAGGGAGGGGCCAACACCGGCAGACCAACGGCCGGGAGGAGCAGGGAGGTCCGGCAGTGAGAAAGCGACCGGGGCGCCGAACAGCCGGGCCAAAGGTCAGCGGCCAGCCAGCCACGGCAACCGCAGAAGCGCGGCACAGGGGGTGCGCACCACCAAAGGCGGGACCGGCAGGCTCACCGCACGACGGGGGCAAGCCGGTGGCGGCCACAGCAACAGCGGAGGAGCCACGAGCAAGGCACACCGGGCAGCACCAACGGAAAGGCCGCGGCACAGTGGCAGCGCGGGCCGGCCGGGCGGAACCACGGCCCAGCCGGGGGCGAGGAGGGGGCCCACGCACCAAGGGGGCAGCCGAGGCGCACCGACGGGCAGCCGAGGCCACCAAGGCCAGGGGGAGGATGCGCAAGAGGAGGACCGGGGCGGACGGGGCCACCGGCCAGGGCGCCAGCCCACAGGCAGACCGCCGACAGAGGAGAGGGATGGGCCACCCAGGGGGCCCACCGCCGGGGAAGAAACGGTCCGAGAAGGAGGAAAAGGGCGACCGGGCGGCAGGGGCCCGGAGCCCAAGCACAAAGCCGTGGGGCACGCGAAGGATGGGGAAACAGGGCGGCCAGGTGGGCAAGGCAGGGAACGGGCAGGGCGGCGCCAGACATAACAGCGGCACGGGGCGAGGGGGGAAAAGCGGCCGCACGCAGCACCCGCACGGAACGGACCGGCGAAGGGACCGCGCCGACCGCGCGGAGCACGCGGCACGCGAACGCGGAGGAACGAAGGGCCGCGGGGCGCCCGAGGCCCCCCGCGGACGGCGCCGGGCCTCCGCACGCGTTATCCCCGACGGTTTTTTTGTTCTTTTTCCGTTTAAGGGCCACCAGCAGCGCCCGAACGGGCTGTGTCACGCTACGAGCGACTTGTGCCGGCTCCCCTGCGTTGATCTGGTCGTCCGCGTTTCGATGGCGCCCGGCTCGATGGCCTTCGAGGTATGACGGGAGCGGGCCCGCTGACGCGGCGTCGGCAGTTATCCGCGTGCGACCGCCGTCATGTCGGAAGTGGGTGCGTGGGCGTGGGGGCGGTGGGTTGCTGGGGGGTTGTGGTGTCGGTGGGTGGTACGAAGCTGTGGTGCGACCAGTGTGCGGGTTCGTAATGCGCAGTGGGTTTTTTTTTAGGAGCGGGGCAGCAAGGCTCACGCGCCACGGTACAAGTACCCCCGGTTTTTGCGTCGGAAGTGTGAAGGTCGGCGGCAAAGGAGGCGGCCCGCCGGTTTTCCTTGTGTCGATTATAAGGATAAGTCGGCAAGGCGGTGTTCCCGGCTGCGGCGTCGTGCCGCCGCGGGTGGCGGCAACCAACGGCACGGGCCTCTAGGGTGGGCTCAAAAGAGGGCCCGACGGAGGGGCAGCAGAGCGGGCGGCGGGGCGCGGCTGTAGGCGCGCGGGAGCGGGAGGCTGACGGAGAGGCGGCAGTGGCAGAAGCCGATCGCACCTGGGAGCGGCGCGCCACGGGTCGGGGCAAACCAAGGCGCGAGGACCAGGGGCGAAGCCACGGGGCCCGCGCCGGGACGAGGGGAAGGACGAGCGGGGCACGAGCGCATGAGCGGGAATAGACGAAACCGCGTTCGCACGACGCGGGCGAAACCCAGCGCACGGGCCCGAGGGGGGGAACAAGCCAACACGGGGGGGAAGGCGGCTCGGCACAAGGAGAGGAAGAGCCGACAGCGAAGGAGCGAAAATTAAAGCAACGGCGCGAGGATAACGCGGGGCGGGCCACAAAGCAGGGAGCCGCGGGGGTGAACTGGCGCGACACCGCGAGCGCAAAGCCCGAAGGGCGAAAGGAGCGATGAGGCCACGCGGGCACGGCGTCGGAGGCGGACGGGAAAGCAGAAGCAAACGAGCGGGTGACCCGGGTGGGCCACACGAGAGGGCGGGGCGCGGCGGTAGCGCATGTCGTTCGTGATGGACACCTGGCGGGAGTCGTGGGAACAGAGGGGCCGCCCCTGCCAAAGCCTCCACTGGACAGGGTCGGCGCCCGGAGCGGCCCGCCGGGGGCGGGCCGGGGGTACCAAAAGGAGTTGGTCGAGGCCCGCCGCCGACGCAGGAAGAATGGAAAGAACGGTGAAAAGGAGGGGGAGGGCACGGCGCGCGCCTGAGACGGCGCCCACGGAGCCGACACCGCGCAAGGCAGGGCACAAAGGCGGACGAGAGGCAAGCGCAACAGTGGGCCTGGCGGGCCCCGCGTGAGGCGGCCAAGCCCGGGCCCGGGGCGGGGTGGGGGCGCGGGGAGAGGAGACAGGGACAGGTGGGAAGCGCGGGAAGCCAGGCAGGCGCGGCACGTATAGGAGAGGACGAGGCAGGGGGGCGACCGGAAGAGAGGCAGAGGGACGCCCGCCGGGGACCCGCGCGGGGAGGGAAGGGCGGCACGGGGACAGGCAGAGCACGGGGCAGAAAGCACAGGGCGGGAGCAGCCGCAGGGACCAGCGCAAGGCGGTGGGGAAGGAAACAGGCTGAGGCCCCGGGGCGCGGACCAGGGCGGAGGCGACGGGGTCGACGCCCGGGGAAGGCCCCGAGGGAGGCCGGGCCCGGGCCGGCCCCCGGCCGGCACGCGGCGACCCGCGCGGCGCCTGCGGGAGCAGCGCGAGCAGGCCACCGACAAAGCCGACAGGGGCGGACAGGACCCCCGGGCCCAGCCCGCAGAGCCAAGCCGGGCCCGAGGGACGGAGCCGGGGGCCGACGGCCCGGGCCGACAGGGGCCAGCGACCAGAGGCGGCACCACCGAGGACCGGAGGCGGAGAGGAGGACGACCGCAGCGAGGCAAAACACGCGCCGCCGGAGGGAGCAAGGGCGAGCCGGTGAAAAAAGAAGAGGGAGGGACGAGGCAAGAGCTGTAGCAAGCCGCGGGAAAAAGACCGTCCGTGCTGCCAGCCGGAAAACAGGGGGGCAGGCGTCGAGACAAGCAAAAGAGAAGACACAGCCCGAGAGCCCGCCGACGGTCGCGAAAAGCGAGGAGACGGGGCCGGGCGAGGAACGGAAAGGGGAGCAAGGAAGGGAGGAACCCAAGCACAAAAGAGGAGCGTCGCAGTCCGCATCAGCGCGCAGAAGGCGGCGTCCCGGCCCGGGCGTAGCGACGACACAGGGCCAAGGGCCGGGCACAGGGCTGCAGTGGAAAGGGTGCGGCCGGCCAAGGGAGGCCAGGGGAAGAGGGACGACGATCACCAAGAGCGGCAGACGGCCGCGCCGCCGGGCGCGCGACATGACGCAGCAAGTACAAGCCCCGCCGACTGTCAGCGGCAGGCAACAAAGCGCCCCTGACGAGCCGGGAAGAGGGGTGCGCTGCGAACAGCGGCAGCCAGGCGCGGCCGAGGACACGTGCAGAGCAGAGGTCACGCGGGAGCGCCAGGCGACGGCCCAGTACCACCGGCCGTGCGGCGGAAGCGTGATCCCAACAGCACGGGCGCGGGTCGGGGGAGCGCGCTAGGGGGGCACGGAACGGCGGCCGGGTGGCAGCCGCAGTCGCCTCAGGGCTGCGGACCAAAAATAATGTGGGCCACGGGAGCGCGCTGTAGTGGCCGGGGTCGCGTGGTGCGCAACGGAGCAGCCGCGCCGGCCTGATCCGAGGGATAAGGTGGGATGAAGAGGGCGATGGCGTGGGCGCCTCCCGATTGTGTCCGCGAAGCAGGGGGCGGTGACCGTTGAAGAACGCGCCCGTCTGGGGGCCAGCGTAGTCCGGATGTGAAACGGCGGCAGGCAACCAGCGACGAACGGGTCGAGGAGGCGGGCGCCCCTGAGACCCTAAGGCAGACGAACGGAGGGGCACGGCAGTGAGCGCTGGCGCCTGGCCGCCACCAGAGGTGGGTCCGCGGCGGCGCCCCGCCGCAGGCAGAGGTGACCAGCGGGCGGGTGTCCCTGACAGCAGGTCGCGCACGCGATACCCGGCGCAGAAAGCGAAGAGAGGCAGCAGCGCCACAGAGCGGGCGACCCGCATAACAGCGGCCGGGCGCCGGACGGGGGGACGCGCCCGGCGACGCGCACACAGGGCAGACGCCGGGGGCCGTGGGGCAAGACGGGTTCCCGAAGGGGTGCGCCTGCAGGCCGGCGGCGAGAGCACGCGGGGGCCGGAGGGCACGCCGACGCGGCGCGGGCGGTCGGCCCCGGGCGAGGCGACGGCGGCGCACGCGCGGGAGCGACCGCAAGGGCGGAGGCCGCCGCCGCGACCCGCAACGGGCCACGCCCCGAGGCGAGGGGCGGACCGGCGGGACGCCGGGCGCGGCCGACCGAGCGCGCAGCGCCGGCCCCAGCCGCTGCCCGCCGACAAGGGCAAGCACGCGTGGGACGCGCTGGGGCAAAGCGCCGGTGCAGCGGGCCCGCGCCGGTACGGTGGCGCGAGCGGGCGGCGGCCGAGCCGCGGTGAGGGAGCCGGGGACGGAATGGACCGGCCGAGGGGGGCGGCAGGCACCAAACACCCGACGCGCCGACAGCGCCGCGGGGGGGCGCAGGGGCCGGCACGACGGGGCGCGCAACCGCGCCGCGCCACGGTCCAGGGGACGGGGGCCCGTGCCGGGCGCGGAGGACGCGGCGACAGACGACAACGGCGGGCGGCGGCGCCGGCCGAAGCGCAAGCGGAGGAGGCGAGACAGGCGCGCGGGAAGCAGGTTAGCCGCCGGCCGGAGCGGCATAACAGCGGAGCAAGAGGGCAGAAGCCAAGGCAGACGAAGGGCCACGCCGGACCGGCGAAGGCGCGGAGCGAGCGCCGCGGAAGAACCGGGAAGGGCTCCGCTGAGGGGAGCCGCGAGCGAAGAAGGCGGGCGCGACGGACGCAGCAGGCGACGACGCGCCGAGCAACCCCCAGACGGAAGGGAGCGCCGAGGGGCCGCCAGCCAGCCGCGACGCGCGCCGAGGGCGAGGAGAAAGAGAGGCAGGAGCGCGCCCGGCGCCAAAACGCGAGAGGCCGCGGGGGGGGGGCGGCGGCGGCGGCCGCACGGCCAGAGCAGGCGGGCCGCGCCCAGGCCGTGGAGCACAAAGGCGCGCAAAGACGCGAGGCACGGGAGACGGCAAGGCACACCAAGGAGAGCAGGACCGCGACGCTGGCATCGAGGCGAGACCGAGAATGCCCGGGGCCGAGAGACGCCCAGGTCTAGACGGGCCCGCGCGCCACCGCCACCGTGGCGGCCGCGGGCGCGAAACGGGGCGGCGCAAAGCCCAGAAAATACGTAGCGTAGCGGGACGCGCGGCCCCAGGCGGCAAGGCCGCACACCAAGGACGCGGCGTGGCGGCGCGGGACGGCAGCTGAGGCGAGAGACGCAATGGAGCCGGTCCGCATGAGCACCGACGCGGTCTCGACGACGGCGCCGGCCGGGAAGTGAGTCGAGAGGGCGCGCTGCACGCGCCAGGGGAAGGCAAGCAGAGGAGCGGGCAGGAAGGCGCAGGCAGGAGGTCAGCGGAGGCTGGACAAGGCGGTGCGACCCCAGTAAGTCAAGCGGAGGGAGGGCAAGAGCGAGGGGCCACAGGGAGAGAAAGGGGTCGAAGTGCTGAGACCGGCGAGGAAACCACATGGCGGCAGGCGAGCCCCAGGGCAGAGAGAGGGAGAGTATGGCTGTCCGCAGGGGCGGCCACAAGGCAGGAGTGGCGCCAAGGGCAAGGAAACGGCCCACCCGGCCGCGCGGACCAAGAGGCAGGGGCGCGCGTCGTGAGGAGACGGGGCGGGAGCCCAACCGCAGAGAGCCCAAGGAGCGAGGGAGAAAGCGCGAGCCGACGCGCCAAAGAGGGAGAGGCAGGGCAAGGCAAAAACGCAAAACGCAACGGCGCGCGGGAGAGGGACGTATCAGAAAGGGAGAACGGGATGATCCAACGGGGAGCGGAGGACGGCGACCGAAAACCGAGGCGCCGGCGGCGGAAGCCCTCAGCGGCAAAGCCCCGAAGCCCGAAACACGGACAGAAAAGATGTGACCGACAGGGGGAGGCGAGAGGGCAAAAACCCGACACCATGGAGGACGCTACGCGCACGGCATGAGAAGAGCGCGGAGGGACGGACGACAACGAGCGAGCGAAGAAAGGAGACGCGCGGGCAGAGAGGAAGGCCGCGGCAGGAGAACGGAGAAGGCCAAGTGAGCGAAAGCCAACCCAGGCACGAGAGAGACAAACGCAAGGCAGGCAAAAGAGGACCCGGCGTCGGGCGGCCAAGGCGAGAGTGACGCGTGGGAAGACATGCAGGGGAGCGCGCGGGCGGGCCCAGAACAGGCGAAGGGCATGTCACGACCGGGGATGGGCCGTCAAAACGGCCGGGCGAAACGCCAGAGGCAGGAGAGCCGCGAAGAAGCGGGCGGCGGGAAGGTAGTTCGCACCGCACAGAGCGAAAAGGCAGAAGACACAGACGCGCGAGGCCGGGAGGGCAGTCGAGAGGGCACGACCGCGCCACGCGAAAGGCAGATGGCGAAACAGGGCGCGGAGGCGGCCGGCAAGGAAGAGCGCACAAGGGCACACGCCGCAAGGAGCGAAAGAGGAGCGCCGGCACCACCACCAGCGCGAAGGGAGGCGCAGCCGACGAGCGAGAGCGCCCGGGGCAGAGGAGAGGAAGCAGGCGGCGCCGCACAACAACGACGAGCGAGCGAGGGAGCAGGAAGGAGCGGAGCGACGGCAGACACCCGGAGCGACCTGCCGACGAAGGAAAAGGCAAGCCGGGCGAAGCAGGGCGGACGGCACGGAAAAGCAGGCGCGACAGCCGCCGAGCCGGCAGGCGTTCCAGCTGGGTAGCCTCGGTCGACGGAGGACGGGAGCGAAGCGCCGGCGCTGTTCGCAAACGGGCGGAATTCTTCCAAAAGGAATCGTCAGCCCGGGGCGCTGAGGCTCTGCGGTGTGGCCGGCGAGCAGATGTCTGCCAAGAAGCTCACCGTCTGGCTGTCTGGTGATAAGACAGAATGGGAGCCGACGGTTTTCGTGCGAAGCAGGGGACGGGTGGTGCCCGAGGAAGTAAACACATGAGGGGCGAGTGCCGGGCGCAGGTGGGCCGGCGGTGCAGAGCGATGCGGGCGAAGAGCACGTTTTTTCGCGGCACGAGGAACAGCGCCGGCCCTCTCTGTACGGGCCCAGTGGAAGCAGTGCACTGAAGCGCCTCGGCAGAAGGACGTATATTACCAACCGGGGTCAACCCATGGTCCGATAGCCGCCGAGGTGAGCCCATGGCCAACGTGAGCGGAGGCGGACCGGCGGGCGGGAGGCGCACCGGAAGAGGCGCGGTGGCCGGCCGGGGCGCGTGCAAGGTGCGGCGGAGGGCGCGCGGCGCCGCCGCCGGGACGGCCGGCGGCGCCGGAAGACCCGGGCGCGGGCGGCGAAGGGGCGAAAAGGACGGCGCGGGCGGGAGGGAGGCGGCGGACGGGGGCGGGGGCCGGCGGGCGCGGCGGCACACCAGCGGGGCGCGAAAACGGGCGACGGCCGGCCCGCGGGCGCGCGCCGGGCGCGCGGGGGCGCCGCGCGGCGGCGGCGCAGAGGGACGCGACCGGGGGGAGCCGGCCAGGGCCGCAGAGGCGGGGCGCAAAGAGGAAGCCAGGCAGGGGGAAGGAGGAACGAAGGCAGACGGGGAAACGGCGAAGGGCGCAGGAAAGCAGGGAGAGGGGGGGGGAGGGGAGCGGCGACGCGGAGAACCGGAGGAAGGCGAGAGCGAAGACGGGCAACAAACCCCGACGGCGGGAAGGGAGGCAGGAGGAGAGAAAAGGGCGACGCGGGCGCGGCCCGGCGCGCCGAGGAGGCAGGGAGAACGCGACGGAGCGCACGGCCCGGGGCCGGCGACGCAGCAGGCAAAGGGCGGCCCGAGCAACGGGCGACGGGAGGAGAGGGCCGACGGGGGGGGGGACGGGGGGGACGGAGAAGGAGGGGGCGAGGCCGGAGAGGGAGCCGGAGAAACGGCGACCACAGCCAAGGAAGGCAGCAGGCGCGCAAAGGACCCAAGCCGGACACGGGGAGGGAGGGACAAGAAAGAACAAGACCGGGCGCGACGAGGCGGGGAAGGGGAAGGAGGAACAAGCGAAAGCCCGGAACGAGGAGCCAGGGGAGGGCAAGGCGGGGGCCAGCAGCCGCGGGAAGGCCAGCGCCAAGAGCGGAGAGGGAAGGGGGGCAGGGAAAAAGCGCGGAGGGGGACCGGGGGAGGGGCCGGCCGGGCCGCCGCGGGGAGGCACCGGGCGGCGCGGCCCGGCGGCCGGCGAGGCGGGGCGGGCCGGAACGGGCCGGGCCGCACCACCGGCGCGGGGACGGGGAAGAAAGGAGAGGGCGCAAAGCAAGCCGACGCGCGGGAGACAGGAGCAGGGGAGAACAGCACAGGAGGGCGGGCCGAGGGGGGGGCCGGCGGGACCGGAGGAAGGAGGAACAGGGACAGGCGGGGGCAGGCGGAGGGCAGAGGCAGAGGGGAAAGGCGGGGAGGGAGGAAAGACGAACAACGGCGAAAGCAGGGGCCAAGGAGGGGGGCAGGAAGCAAGAACGAAAGGGGGGCGCGAAGACGAGGAGAGACCGGCCGAGGCGCAACCAGAAACGAGGCCGACCAGGGAGCGGCGGAGGGGGCGCGGAGGACACCGCCGGCACCGGAGGAGAAAGCAAAGGGGGGGGCCGGGGGGAGGAGGGGCGCAAGGCGGAAACGGAAAGGAAGGGACGGAAGGGCACCACCAGGAGGGGAGCCGGCGGCGGAAGGGGACGCAACACGGGGAAACGGACCAGGGCCAGACAGAGGAAGGAGGGACAGACGGAGAGCGCGGGCACGCGGCGACGAGGAAAACCAAGCCCGGCCGGACGCACCAGGATGGAGGGGCGTCCAAAACACGGGAACGACCAGACCGGCACGGCACGAGTGAGGGAGGGGAGCCGCCAAGCCAGAAGCCGAAGAGGGCAAGAGGAGCGGAGTGCCACAAGCAGCAATGAGGCAAGCACAGGGCGGACAGGCCCGGAGAGGGGCGGGGCCACGCGCGCGGACAAAGAAGAGGACACCAGGCGAGAGCCGGGGGATGCAGGCCGGGGAAGCGGAGGGAAGGAAATTGAGAAGGGGAGAGAGCAGAGCGAACAGGTGACCGAGGATAATCAAGGCCAGAGCAAGCGCGAGGAAGCAGCGCGCAGGGACGATAGCGCAGTGCAAGGGACACTACCGCCCGGGGCGCCGAGCGAGGGAAGGGCCGAGCAAGCAAGTGTAGGACGACGCGACGGACCGGTGACGCGCGCCCGGCGAGAGCGCGAGCGGCCGAGAAACCGGCAGCAGGGAGAGGAAAGGAGAAGGCGGAACAAGGGGGCCGGAGGGGAACCGGCGGAAGGAGCAGGGCCGGCGCGGGAACCACCACCGGCGAACCAGGCCCGCGACGACGCCGCGCGCGGCGCGCGGCCCGGGGGACGACCCGGGGACGCGCGGCCCGACGAGCGCCGAACAACCCGCGGGGCGCGGCGAGCGCCAAGGAAGCGAAAGCGGAAGGGGCGGCCGCCCCGCCCGGGGCGGGGGGGAGCGGCCGCCCGGCGGGGAAGCGGCGAGACGACGCGCGGCAACGGAGAGCGCGGCGCGCGCAGCGAGGAAGAACGGAGCGAAAGGCGAGACGGGGGGGGAAGGGCAGAAGCCCGGGAACCAGCGAGGCGGGGAACGCAAGGGGCGCCCGAGGCCACGCGGCCGAGGGCACGCCGGCCGGGGGCGGCACGCCACCCAGCGCCCCCACCCCCGCGGCAGGCCCAGGCCCGGGCCGGGGAACGGAGAAGGGCCGGCCGGGCCCGAGCCCGCGGCGCGCGGGCGGCGGAAAAAGGAGGACACCGGGCGGCGCGACACGGCGCGGGGGGGGGGAGAGGCGAGGCGGCGCGAGCGGACGGCGCGCCCGCAGGCCGCCGCGCGGAGCCACCCGCGGGACCAGACCCGCCCGCAGCCGCGGGCGCGCGGACCGCGACCCCCAGGGCAGGCGGGGCCACCCGCGGAAGGGAAGCAGAGCAAGAAGCGGAGGAGAAGAAACGGACGAGGAGGCCCCGAGGAACGGCGAGCGAACCGGGAGCAGCCCAGCGGGAGAAGCGGACGGCCCCGCCGCCCGAAGGGGAGGCGGGAGAAGCGGCCGCAGCGACGGACCGGGCCCAAGGCCACGGGGAAAGGGGCGCCGGAGAGGGGGAGAGCCCCGGCGGCCCGGACCCGGCCGCACCACGAGGCGCGGGCGGCGAGGCGGGGGGGGGGGAAGGCAGCCCCAAGCGGGCGGGAAAGGCCGGCCAAGGCGAAAGACCGGCGAGAGACCGAGAGCGAACAAGGACCGCGAGGGAAAGAGGAAAAGGACGGTGGAAAAGAGAGGCAAAGAGGGCGGGAAAGGGCGGGAGGGAAGCGGAGGGGGCCGGCGAGGCGCCGCGGGCGGGAAGCGGAACGGCGGCCAGCCGGGCCGCCACGCGACGCGGGGCGGGGACCGGGGCGGGGCGCGGCGGCGGCCGAAGCCCGGGCGGGCGAGCCCGCGCGGGAGACGCCGGCGCCGCGACCGGGGAAGCAAGCACGCGCCGCGGCGGCGGGCCAGCCGGCACCAGCGGGCGCGCGGCAGACGGCCGGCGGGCCCCCCAGGCGGCCCGGCGGGAAACACGGACCAAGGAGGCGGACAGGGGGGCGAGGCGACGGGCGAGGAAACCCGGAAGGCGCAAGGAAGCGGAGGGGCGGGAGCCCCCCCGGCGGGGGCACCGCCGACCGACCGAGAGCGGCGGAGAAGGGGGCGAGGCGAGCAGGCCGGGCGGGACCCGAAAGAGGGTGAACGAGGCCGGAGCGGGGCGAAAGCCAGAGGAAACGCGGGGGGAGGCCCCGCCAGCGAGACGGACGGGCAAAGCGGGCGGCGGACGGGGGAGAGGGGCGAAAGACGAAGCGAACCGGCGAGGAGCGGGGGCCCGCCGAAGGGGCCCGCAGGAGAGCGGGAGCCCGCGGGCGAGGGCGAGCGGGAAAGCCAAGGAGGAGAGGCAGCGGGGGCGCAACGCCCGCGACCGAGGCGCAAACGGGAAAGAGGGAGGACGGCGCGGCGGCGCCGGGGAGCCGCGCCACGGAAGCGAGAGCGCCAAGGGGGCCAGGGGGGGAAGCAGAACGGGCGAGGCGGGAGGAACCGGAAGCCGGGGGACGGGCCCAACGGCGCGCGAACCCAGAACCACACAAGGGGGGGGGCGAGGAAGACAGCAGGACGGGGGGCAGGGAAGGCGAAAGCCGCGAAGGAGGGGGAACAACGCACCGGCCGAAAGCAACGAGCCGAAAGGGAGGGCCGCGGAAGCGCGCGACCCAGACTCCTGGCCGGCGGGCGAGGGCCAGCCCCGAGGAGGAGGAGGGCGCGCGGCGGCGGCAAACCGGGGGCGCCGGAGCCCGGCGAGCGGCGCGGGGGCGGAGGGGGGGGGGAGGAGAAAAGGAAAGGAGAACGGGGAGTCCGAAAGAGGGAAGGGAGCCAGGGAAGCGGCACGGGCACAGGGGGGGCGGCGGAAGGGACGGGGAAGCCGGGGATGGGGCGAGGCACGCGAGCGCCGAAAAGGGAAGCGGGGAAATCGCGGAACCGGGACGGGGCGGCGGACGGCAAACGGGCGGAGCCGGAGACGGCGGCGGGGGCCGCGGGAAGAGGGAGCGGGCGGGGGGAACAGGCCGGCCCACCCGGAAACGCGCAGCCGGAGGAGGGCCAGCGGGCGGGAAGAGCCACGCACGGCGCGGGGGCCGGGGCGGCCCCGGCGGCCCGGGGAAAACGTGAGGACCGAGGCCGCCCACTCCCGGGCGGACCGCAGAACCGCAGCAGGGCGCCAAGGAACAGCCGCGGGGCGAGGGAACAAGGGAGGCAACCCGCGGCGCAAACGGAGCCGGAACCGCGGGAAAGGAGGGGGGAGGCGGGCACGGG
>QPKB01000861.1:0-18064 GCA_003546025.1 Camphora micrantha
TTTAAAATATGCAATTTGTGGGGAAATTGGTCCCAGGCCCGGGTCAACCGCGCAGTGTGGCCGGTCGACCGAGCCTATGGACCCGGTCGACCGGCCACTCTGCGCGGTCGACCGGGAAAGAGCCGTTGGGCTCTCTTTCAAACGGTCAGATTTTTGACCGTTGAAGGCCAGGTCGACCGGGGACACGTGAAAAGTCACTTTTTGACTATAAATTGAGGTTCATTCCCATGAGAAAAGTGTTGAACATTTTAGTCTTCTTTGAGGTGTTTGGAGACAAAAGAAAGGGGATGAACTAAGAGAGATCAAGGGGTCTAATGGAAAGCTAAAGCTTGGATTAATGAAGTTAAATCTCTAAGTAAGTTTTACTTTTCATTATCATATGTTTCATGCTTTGTTTAAATTATTGGTAAATTAATTTTAGCATGTTAACTATGATGTGTTGAATCCATCACTTCTCTTAATCTTTGATTTAAGTTGGATTGGATTCTTCACCCTTGATTTCAAACCAAGTTTGTTTTAAAACTTTATAAAACATGTTTTGTCAAATCTTTTGATTTCTTTTATAACATGTTTCATTTACTTGGTTGAATCACATTGTTGTTTTCATTCATTTAAACTTTAGTTAAATTAGTTTGGTTTTGAAAACAACATTGCACATGCATCACATGTTTAGTCTTAAATAGTTTCATACAACTTGTGAACCTTGATTTTTATATCATCAACAAGTTAGTATTTATACATGTGATTTGCATTTCACTTCAATCAAATCTTTTGTGTGCCTTAAACTTTTAAATGCATTAAGCAAATATTGATTGGGCTTAATTTTAACTTGATTGAAGTTATCACACACACACATCATGAACATACATCTTTGCATTCATATAGTGTTTGTGTGAGTTAGTTTTTCAATTTCATATCCGCCTAATTAAGAGGCATTGTAATTGAGCTTAATTGTATTCTCTTCGAGTGTTTTGTGAAGACACTACCTTGAGAGAAAATCTCTTTATTGTAAAGGTTATTGCTTAGCCTAAGAAAAGCATTGTATAGAGGTTATTGCTTAGCCTAGAAAAGCATCTTGTATAGGTTGTTGTTTAGCCTAGAAAAACAACATTGTTAGGTTATTGCTTATCCTTGGAAAGCATATTGTAGAGGTTATTGCTTAGCCTTTTTCAAAAGCATAACTAGTGGAAATCCGGTGGGGTGTTGGGACACAAACCGGTAGTGGATGTAGGCATTGGGGCCGAACCACTATAAATCATTGTGTAGTGGTGTTTGCTTTATGGTGATTATTTTGTTTAAGCTTCCGCATATTGTATGTTAATCATCACATGTGACTAGTTGATTTTTAATAAAGTTAAAATTGGCCATAATTAGTCATTAAGTGTAGATCACCCTATTCACCCCCCCCCCCCCCCCCCCCCCCATCTAGGGTTAGGATCCCGGACTTTCAATTGGTATCAGAGCCTTGTGCTCTTTATTAGGATCAAATGTTTTTAGAACTCTTGATTAGGTGTAAAAACCCAGAGTCAAAACTCTAGTATTGTGTTTTTATGAAAATCATTAGAATGGATTCCACTATGTTAGATTGTATAGATTCTTGTGTAGATTCTTCTAGACCCCTCCTTCCCACATATAGAGATTCAAACCTTGAAATTAATGAATCTCGATTTGAATTAAAAGAGGAGGAAAATGTTGAAAATGAAGATGAACTTCAACAAGCCTATGAGGAATTATATACTTTTTCCATAGAGCTTGATAAGAAAAATAAAAAATTAAGAGAAGAATCTAAAAGACTAAACAAAGAATTAGGTTCTTCAAAAGATGAACTTAGAGAGAAAGAAGAATTAATAAATTGTGTAGAATCTAAGTTCATGATCTCTTTACATAACCTATCTAATGTTCAAGATGAACTAAATGAATTAAAGATAGGATGTGATGATCTTAATAAGGAAAATTCAAAACTAAGAGATATATTACAAAGGCAAGACAAAAACATTAACAACCTAGAATCCAAGTTGACTACTTCTAAGGAAAATTTATCTAATACTCAAAATAAGATAAAAACTTTAGAACTTGGATCTAATGTTATTAATGAACTTAAATTTGAGTTAAAACTTGCCCATGAAGAACTAAACAAATTTAAGGGATTTGAAAATGAACTAACAAAAGTTAAAAATGAAAATTCAACCCTTAAAAACCAAGTCACTTAACTTGAAAGCTACAAACAAAAGTATGAGTGCAAATTTACCCAAAATGAAGAAAAATTTGAAAAGTTATTAAAATTGGGTAAATCACAAAGAGATAAGACGGGTCTTGGTTACAATAGGAATATTTCACATGACCCTAAATTCACCAATACTTTTGTGAAAGGTGAGTCCTCATTCTCTAGCACTCACACTTCCTTGCCCATATCTAAATGTAATTATTGTGGCATTGAAGGGCATTTTAGATTTGAGTGCAAACTAAGAAGAAGCCATGTGTCTAAACCCATCTTTAAACTCAAGAAAGTAGAATCAAAATCTATGAAGGGTAAGACACTAAAAATCAAAGAAGACTCCAAGAAGATTAAACAAGTTAAATCAATTAAAAAGGAGTCTCATAAGATAGATTCTAAAAAGGTTAAACAAATTAAACCAATTATAAAAAAATCTATCAACAAAAAGCTTCTCAATCTATCCCCCTCAAGTAATCATATGAAAGAACTTTTGAATAAAGTTACAAAGTTAAATTTAAAATTCAAAAATCAAATAAAAGGAGAAAATAAGAAGAAAAGAATTCAATCCCCTAAGAAGAAGAAACACCAACCTCAAAAGACTATTCACCAACCTAAGCTAAATTTAGTTAAATCTAAACATAATGGTGATAAGTCTAAATTGAAAATTTATCAAGTCAAATCTCCTAAAGTTGGTAGGACTTCTAACCTAGACCTCAAAGATCAACCCTCTCAAGACCTTAGGTGGATTCCTAAAGTTCTATACTTAGTCAAACCTTAAGGCCTTGAACCCCATTGACCAACCTATCCTTTATAGTTAAATCATATTGTTGGTCATGATCATTTGCATTTATGTTCTTTCATTAGTTACATCTCTTTAAATGCAATGTTTATTTGTAATCAATTGATTTTGTTTTCATGTACTTCTCTAGTTACATATCATGGTTTTCAAAATCATTTGATTATATTTTCCTCATGATAGATTTGCTTTTTGCTCTCATTTAGTTATATCTCTTGCATTGCATTTCTATTGATGGTCAATTGATTGTGATTACATAAGCTTTCATAGCTAAGATTTTTCATGATCAATTGATGTTGGAAAATGTTCTAAGCTTTATTGGTTATATTTATAAAAGCATTTTCCTTGAATTTATTTCCTTGTGCTTAATTATGATTTTATCATTTGAAAGGAAATAATTTTTTACAAACAATTTGCATCTTTGCTCATTTAGTTACATTCTTTTTATGCAAATTGATTTTGATGTCTTACATTGCATGGTTGGATATGGTTTCATTGATTTGCTTGTTTGTGCCTAACTTGGTATATATTTTCATTAATGCAAATTGATGATTGTTTATGTTCTTTATAATAAAATCTTTTGTTTATTATCATTTGAGCCTAATAAGTACATATGTGATTTAATGTGCTAAGTTCATTTGGTATAGACCTCATATCCTTTTCCATTGCATTGTAAGCTTAGTACATTTGCTAAGAGTGGAGATTTTGCATGATAGATTAATGGATCATCTTAGATGAATTGGATTTAAACCATTGTTCTTAATAGGTAAATCCATATATAAGATCTATTTTCATCTATATGTGATCTATGATATCCTTCTAACTTCATACCTTCTTGTGCACACATGGTTATATTCTTTGTTGATGATATGGTATGAGTTAGATTTTGATTGTGATTGATCCTCTCTATGCAAATGTCAATGAGTTCCATGTATGGTTGTAATCTTAGTTATATTTGAAGATACTATACTAGAACTCTCAAATCCATCCTTTATGCTTTCTAAGTCATTATTTTTGAAATGGATGGTTATGTTGTTGATTCATGTATAATTTTCTTATTGGTATCATTCTTTATACATGTCTCAACTTCATAATAGTGTGCTTAATCATATGAACCTCTTTGAAATTGATTCCTTGTATTTCATAGTTATAACTATTGTTTGATGGATTTCTTAGATGTTGAATTCATATGATTTTGACACTTTGTAAATTGCATGTTCTTTTAAGTTATATCTTTTTATGCAATTTCTTATGTTCATCACTATGCTCATTAGTTATATCATTAATAGTGATGAATATCCAATTTATGATGCTTGATGGAATTTTGTGTTTGTCACATCCTTGCTCTTAACCATGTTTTCAAATTCAATTGGTTTCAATTGGTATAATTTTCGATTGTTGTAATATCCAATTGATGTCATATCTTGAGAATGTGATAGACCATGTACATTGGATTGAATTTTATAGTAATATGTTTTCATTCCATGTCACATTCCTTTGCATCATAATTTTCATGTTTGCCACCTCTCTTGCTCATATAAGTAAATCTCATGACCACCATATTTATGTGATCATAATCTTGGTTGGTTAATGTTTGAGGTAGGCTTCATGTTTGAATTTCATTTCACTCATCTTGCTCTTTATAGTCATATTTTATGATTGAATGAAATGTTTTCAAAACTTTCATAGCATATGATTTTCATAAGTTATATTGATTGATGCTATGATTAGAAAACCCCATAACATCATGGATAGCTTTAATTTGGTTTTTTCCTAATAGTTATATTCTTTTTAACTCTATGTTTGGTATATTTGTTTTATATATATATATTCCAATTGGTATCCATGATCACTTTTCTCCATGGCCTTGCTCTTTATATTGGCAATTTTATCATATTGAGCTCTATAGTTATATGTGTCTAATTCTTTCCTTGAAGTTTTTCCTCAATTGGTAAACCCATCTTCTTCTTGCTTCAAATAGTTAAATATTTGTCAAAAGTTTGACAAAAGAAGAGAATGGATTGAGGGGGAGTGTAAACCTTCATAGGAAGTATTAGTTTTTGATCAAATTGACCTTTGTATTGGCTATGAACCCTTAGAGACTTCTAACCATACATGATGGCCTGTTATGTGTTTCATTTTCATTTTCTTTTGTTAACAGGTGCTACTAAAAGGTATTTTCCTTATTTCATGTGTGTAGGTACCTTTGCAATTTAATGTCAAAGGGGGAGAGAGCAATCAAGTTGTCTCAAGAGGGAGAGTATGACCATACATGTTGTATGATCTTCTACAGGGGGAGAGAATGCATATCTAACCAAAAGGAGAGAGTGCATGGTCAAAAGGGGAGAGTAAAAGAAGAGAAAGCTTGGGAGCTAGAGAAGATGCTTGGTCAAAGAGAGAAAGATGGAAAGAAAGCTTGAAGGATGATCAAGCTCCAAGCATCAAGAAGATTGAAGAAAAAGAAGCCCAAGCTAAGAGAAGAAGCATCCAAGAGATTTCAAGATTTGTCCAGCTTAGGGGGGGTTGAAGACTCAGTGTGTAAATTCAGTGTTGAGTAAGGTTTGCCATCAAATTGTAAAGGGGGAGATTGTTAGGAATTTTGTGTATTGCAATTTGATGGATGCATTATCCTCTTAGCATCATTTGAATTTTCACATTTGCATTGTTTTAGAAAACTTGAAATCTTGATTTACTCATGCATTGTTTTAAATCTTGTAAATCATATGTTTTATGCATTATTTGTTTTTAATCTTGGATGCATTTAATTTGGAAAAGAAGTTTTATAAATCAAGCTAGCCAATGGTTTTAAGAAGTTTCAAATCTTTTTGGCTTTGTATGTTTCATGATTTTAAAAGAACTTAGATTGAATTAAAATCATGATTCCAAGCTTGGTTTAATGGCCCAAAACTTCCCACAAGAAAATACTTTAAAATATGCAATTTGTGGGGAAATTGGTCCCAGGCCCGGGCCAACCGCGCAGTGTGGCCGGTCGACCGAGCCTATGGACCCGGTCGACCGGCCACTCTGCGCGGTCGACCGGGAAAGAGCCGTTGGGCTCTCTTTCAAACGGTCAGATTTTTGACCGTTGAAGGCCAGGTCGACCGGGGTTCAGTGGGGTCGACCGGGGACACGTGAAAAGTCACTTTTTGACTATAAATTGAGGTTCATTCCCATGAGAAAAGTGTTGAACATTTTAGTCTTCTTTGAGGTGTTTGGAGACAAAAGAAAGGGGATGAACTAAGAGAGATCAAGGGGTCTAATGAAAAGCTAAAGCTTGGATTAATGAAGTTAAATCTCTAAGTAAGTTTTACTTTTCATTATCATATGTTTCATGCTTTGTTTAAATTATTAGTAAATTAATTTTATCATGTTAACTATGATGTGTTGAATCCATCACTTCTCTTAATCTTTGATTTAAGTTGGATTGGATTCTTCACCCTTGATTTCAAACCAAGTTTGTTTTAAAACTTTATAAAACATGTTTTGTCAAATCTTTTGATTTCTTTTATAACATGTTTCATTTACTTGGTTGAATCACATTGTTGTTTTCATTCATTTAAACTTTAGTTAAATTAGTTTGGTTTTAAAAACAACATTGCACATGCATCACATGTTTAGTCTTAAATAGTTTCATACAACTTGTGAACTTTGATTTTTATATCATCAACAAGTTAGTATTTATACATGTGATTTGAATTTCACTTCAATCAAATCTTTTGTGTGCCTTAAACTTTTAAATGCATTAAGCAAATATTGATTGGGCTTAATTTTAACTTAATTGAAGTTATCACACACACACACATCATGAACATACATCTTTGCATTCATATAGTGTTTGTGTGAGTTAGTTTTTCAATTTCATATCCGCCTAATTAAGAACAATTGTATACTCTATGGCTTTTTGCCTTCTTCATTTTGCTTGGGCCGGGCCTTGCCCCCTCGAGCAAATTGAAAAGAAAAAAACCATAGTTTATTTCCATTTATGATCACCACATTCTTGTGATTACTAATGGATCCGGTCTTGTTTCAGAAAGGTTTTTCAAAAACTAACAATGGCAGCTTCGCTGACAATCACCTTCGATGAGAACAAGTACCAACTGATGCTTCAAGAGAAGCAAAACAAAAGCGCTCCTAAGCGCCTTGCCAGCAGCCGAAGTGTCACTTCCTTCGGCAACGCACAAGACACCGGGTCGACCTCCTCTCCCCGGTCCATCATCTTTGGGACGCTGGGACCTTTCCCACTTCCCGCAGAAGAAACAACTCCTGCCAAGAAGCAGAGAACAGCCCCTGGGCTCGTCACTACTGTGACACCAAGGGCAACCGCCAAGAAGACTGAAGCCCGCGACAACCTCACGAAATCTCAGCCTACAAAAAACCAGGTCTACCTCAAGACTTGGTCTCCAAGACCTTCTCCAAAACAAAGAAGGTCCCAAAGATTTGCAAGGCCAGCATACCTGGCCCCACTCAAGGAGAACCGGTTCTACCCTCTCTCGTACACGAAAGAGGAGAAACCAGCGCTCCACCAAACAAAATCCACCCAGCACGAGCCAGCTTATTCCTATAAGCCCAAGATCAAGTCTTGCATCATCAGGCCTGTCGCGACCCCGGACCGGGCCCCAAAAGGACTGATCCGGGATCGGGACATTAGTGTGTCATGAACCAACAACATATACGTTTTTATTTTAATTTCCCACAGGTGTCCGCGGTGAGGATATCACCATCATCAATTAACATTTCTTTCACGTGCGGAAGCGTGTAGCAAATCAAATAGTCCAACTATCATTAGTCATGAAGACAATAACCACAAGTATAAATACTGTATCAGAATGAGCAATGATATATATATAGCAAGTTTCCCAAGTTGTTCAAGTTAAACAAAATATCAGTTAATTACAATCCCAAAAATAGAGGCCAACAAAGGCCAATATAACAAAAGAATAACCCCCAAAGAATGGACAAGGAGTTCCCCTCAAAATGTTACGCATCTCCAAGCAGTCAGATGTCTACATGACATCGTCAGCACGCCACTCGACTAGAGGCTGCGGCTCACCTACCACCTCCTCTGGCTCCTCCTCAAGGAAGCCGGCAACGGGACCTGAGTACCAAAGCAAAGGATCAGACACGACGGTCTGGCAAGAGAATGAAAAGATACCACAATATACAATAGATGAAATACCTTGAAAAGCATAGAAATCTGTTTAAACAAGAACTCCAATAAAACAGATAAATCATTTACTGTAAACCAAGTAAACAAGATAAGACATATGAGGTAACTAAGGAATCGGGAATAACAAGGTGGCAACCACAAGAAGCTAAGTCCTCTATCACTAAAGCGATAGAGCAATAACTAGGCCCTAATCTCAGCCACTCGAGGTGAGGAGAAACAGGGGATCTCATATAGATACATATACATATACAATACTATACATGACCACGGTAGCGAGCCGGGCATCGGGGACCACAGTAGCAATCTGCGGCATCGGGACAAGACCACGGTAATGACCGGGTAGCGGGATCCAAACTGCAGCTGGCGGGACAAGAGGGGGATCTCCAAGTCGGTTGATCAGACCAACAGGGTTATCCAAGCTTAGTGGTGCCGACTCATAGGTCAAATACAATCAAGACAATGCAAGCAAATCAAGTACGAATACATAATCAAACGGGCAAGACGGGGGTGCTCAAGAGCACACTGACATATCATGTGGTGCACTGCACTTCAGGTCAAGTAACTGTTTCAAGTGTACAATAATACTTTCGGAAAAACCATTCATGTAATGCAAGGCTTGGAAATAGAGAAATATTATGAACTATGCTAAATCAGGAAAGACAATGATTTTAAGATCTATTTGAGTGAATAGGGGTCCCGTATGTCGATCATAGATATGAATTGGTACTCCTTGAGTTTGAAGACATTCCGGGCTCCTTATGCACTTTTACGCTTTTCAAAACTTAAAATGAGCTTATGGTTATAACTAGATGTTATGATAAGGAAATCATGACTATAAATGGTCCATCCTAATTATGATGTTAATTCGGAGACATCGGGCAACCTACTCAGTCATCGAAAGGAATAGAATTCGCGATAACCAAGGAAAAAGTCTTGTATTTAGATATAAAGGAGATATCGCGTCATTCCGTCCCGTCCAAGATTGAAATGAAGTGGACATCGATGTCACCCAACCAACCGTGAGGAGCATCGGCTCAAGACGTCCTCACGCATGGTCAAATGAGTCCAAAGAGGGTAGCCAAGGTCCCACCTAAAACCAAGAAAAGAAAAAGAAATTATAAAAATCTCAAAATCCACTGGACTCAATCTGAACAGGGTCCGATCGATCGGCCGAAATTTCCACACAGGGCCCGATCGATCGGCCCAAAAACCCTTACAGTTAAAGACAGTCCGATCGATCGGTCTGCACGTCCGATCGATCGGACCTGGGCGTGCAGCAGTTCCGGGAACTTGATTTCTTTTTCTCCCCTTTTTCCTTTCCTTCCAACACATGATTAACCAAGGAAAACTATGAACAAGATGACTTAATTACATGCTTCCAAGACATTAAATGAGGCTATCAAGAGGTATAAAGATCATTTATTGCAACCATGGAAAATCAATAAAGGAAATCAATGAAAGCATAAAAAATCCATAAATGCTACCAAACCATTTGAAACTTAAAAACATCCAACATTCACTTGCCTCAAGTCTTCAATTAATGATATTAAGCTCTAACAAGTCCTCCAAGAAAATGGTCCAACCTACAAGGCAAAATCCCCAAATAAAACCCTTACATGGTCAAACAATGAAATGACAAAGAAACCTTCCAATAATGCAAATGTAGCTTCCCTAGGGCTAGAAGATTATAAATCTAGAAGATGAGAGGGATCACTTACTTGGATGACCTTCAAGTGAGAAGAACTAGTTCAAGGAAAGTCTCAATATGGGGAGATTTCTCCAAGAATAGTATCAAGGTGAACCTTGCAAGGAGAGGAAGAGATTGGTGCTCTCCACTTTGAGTTTGGTGCAAGATTGGTGAGGATTAGAGATGAAGAAGCAAGAAGAAGGAGAGAAACTTGCTAGAAAAACCCTAGACTCAAATGGCTGGAACATGGAGAATGGAATGCAATGGAGGGTGAGTTCCTCTTTGTTAACAAAGGGGAGGTTGGGTCCCACAACTTAATGCACTTGGGTGGCTGATATCATCTCTTTCGGTACCTCGGATGAATTCGACGAAGAAGGAAGAAATGATCGTCGAAATGTCTAGTTTCTAAAAAGTCTATGTTTCGCGGGTTTCGGGAAATCAAGTTTTGGGTACAGATTTGGTGTGCAATGACTGTTTTACCCTCAAGGCCAAGAATTCGGGTTTTGGGGCCTCGAATGGACACGGGATCAACATGAAAGTTGTAAGAATCCACAAGGTGAATGCAACGGGCCAAAAAATACCATACACAACAAATCGGGAAAATCCTCCAAGAAAATGCAACGCCAAAAAGGGAACCCCCAAAGGGCCCCACAAGCTACCAAAGCATTCTAAAGCCCAAAACTAGGATCAAAACTATTCCAAACCCAACTTAATCAAAAATCACCAATCAAGCTTAGCACTAACACGCAACTTAATTAGTACTAATCGGGTTCACTCGGGTCGGGGTCTTACATCCTCCACCCCTTAGGGCATTTGGTCCTCCAAATGAAACATAATACTCACCTCCGGTAGAAGATGGGGATACTTCTTCTGCACTTGATCCTTTAATTCCCAAGTTGCCTCTTCCGGCCCATGATTCTCCCAAAGTACTTTCACCCACTGAATAGTCCGAGTCCTCAACTCTTGCTCCTTTGTGTCAATGATCTCAACGGGCTTCTCAACATAAGTAGCATCCTCACGAATTTCCAATGGCTCGTGCCGGATCACATGTGAAGGATCGGGGACATACTTCTTCAACATGGACACATGGAAAACATTGTGCACGCCGGATAGCTCAGGTGGTAAGGCTAGTCTATAAGCCACTTCACCGATCTTGCTCACAATGTCATAGGGTCCGATGTATCTCTGTGATAGCTTGCCTTTCTGCCCAAATCTCAATGTTCCCCTTGTAGGTGACACTTTCAAGAAGACCTTGTCTCCTTCCTTGAACTGTAGATCTCTGCGGTGGGAATCTGCATAGCTCTTCTGTCTACTCCTGGACACTTTCAGACGTTCTTGAATTAACTTGATCTTGTCACTGGTCTCACTAACAATAGTCGGTCCATGGAAACTACGGGTACCAACTTCTTCCCAACATACAGGTGTCCTACACCTCCTGCCATACAAAGCTTCAAAAGGAGCCATTCCAATGCTCGAGTGGTAACTGTTGTTGTAAGCAAACTCACACAACGGTAGACTCTCATCCCACTGAGTCTTGAAATCTAACACACAAGCACGGAGCATATCCTCAAGAGTCTGAATCGTCCTCTCTGACTGGCCATCTGTCTGAGGGTGATAAGCTGTGCTGAACTGTAGCCTCGTGCCCATAGACTCATGCAATGTCTTCCAGAACCTCGAGACAAATCTGCTATCTCTGTCAGAAGTGATAGAAACTGGCTGCCCGTGACGACTGACAATCTCGCTGACAAACAACTCTGCCAAGGGTAGCATACGCATCTTCTTCCCAGTCTTCATAGCAAGGAAATGTGCTGACTTGGTGAGACGGTCGACAATGACCCAAATCGCATCGTTGCCTCTACTAGTCCTCGGTAATCCCGAAATAAAATCCATAGTAATGTGCTCCCACTTCCATTCCGGGATCTCCAAAGGCTGTAACAATCCTGGAGGCCTTTGATGCTCTGCCTTCATCAACTGACAGGTCATGCAACGGGAGACAAACGCTGCGATCTCTCTCTTCATATTGTTCCACCAAAATCTGCCCTTCAAGTTCTGATACATCTTCGTGCTACCTGGATGCATAGAGTACTTCGTGCTATGAGCCTCAGCCATGATGTCATTTCTCAACTCTTCGATATTAGGCACACACAGACGGTCACGGTAGTACAAAACTCCATCTATAATACGAAAATCAGGACGTTCTGCTATATGCTCTGAAACCTTAGCCAACTCTGGATCTTGCAACTGACTGTCCTTGATCTTCTGAATGAAAGAAGGTTCTGACACTGTCATGTTAGCCAACAAAACACCCTTCCTTAGAGGCTGCACATCTAGACTCAACTCTTCAAACTGTTCAAAGATACAAGTGCCACTTAGGTTTGCCAAACCTACTGATTTTCTGCTCAAGGCATCTGCAACAACATTGGCCTTCCCCGGGTGATACTTGATTGGAAAATCATAGTCTTTTATGTATTCCATCCATCTTCTCTGCCTCATGTTCAAGTCCTTCTGTGAAAACAGATACTGTAAGCTGCGGTGGTCGGAGTGGACTTCGAACTGCTCTCCATAGAGGTAATGTCTCCACATTTTCAACGCGAACACAACCGCTGCTAACTCCAGATCATGGGTGGCATAGTTCTTCTCGTGCTCTTTCAACTGTCGAGATCCATAAGCAGTCACTTTACCCTCTTGCATCAACACACAACCAAGTCCAACATTGGAAGCATCGGTAAAAATGGTGAAACCGCCGCTTCCGGATGGCAAAGTAAGGACTGGTGCTGTAGTCAATCTTTTCTTTAGCTCTTGGAAACTCTCTTCACACTGCTCTGTCCATACATAAGGTGCATTTTTCCTTGTCAACTTCGTCAATGGTGACGCAATCGACGAAAAACCTTGCACAAACCTCCGATAGTAACCTGCCAATCCCAGAAAACTCCTGATTTCTGTCACATTCTTCGGCCTTTCCCAATTCACTACTGCTTCAATCTTGGATGGATCCACTGATAAACCTTCTCTTGAGATAATGTGCCCCAAAAATGCTACTTGGTCTAGCCAAAATTCACACTTGTTAAGCTTAGCATACAACTGGTTCTCTCTCAAGAGTTGCAATGCTATCCTCAAGTGCTCTTCATGTTCTTCCTTGGTCTTGGAGTACACCAAATTGTCATCTATAAACACTACAACAAATTGATTTAGATACTCCGCAAAGATCTTGTTCATCAAAGCCATGAACACTGCCGGTGCATTTGTCAACCCAAATGGCATCACTAGGAACTCGTAGTGGTCATATCTTGTCCGGAAAGCTGTTTTCAACACATCTGCTTCTCTGACTCTCAGCTGATGGTAACCGGATCTCAAGTCAATCTTCGAAAAGAATGATGCACCTCTTGGTCTGATGATGAAGGAGACCAAGAGGTTGTTCAGGAAAATGTTGTTGACACAGCACCTGCCAATGCTCCGGTAGAACCCGATCAGGAGGAACTACAAGGAGCAGATGAAGAAGAAGATCTGGCTCCTATGCCTGATCTCGAAGAATATGCAAGGATCTTGCAGCGTCTTGCCATAGAGCAAGGACAAGATCACATCAATCGGCTTCATCGCAATCCAGAACCGGTGATCCTGGAAAATCTACAGGAGTCCCCTCCAGTAACTCCTGAAAATGAAGAAAATTGCTGGGTGGATGATCCCCTTACATCAGAGGATGAATCTGACTCCCAACAATCCGTTCCGGAGACGTTTCCTATTGCTTGCAATGCGATAGTTCGAGACGACAGCGCCTCTGGAGCTTCATCTGCCGAGGCCACAAACTCCCATACTACATCAGGTAGTATATCCTCTGCTATTGCTACCTCGGAGGCGCCATCTTGTCAATCTTCGTCTTCTGAGACTATCACATCAGAGTACAGACCTCTTCTGGCTGACCACCTTGAAGACGTCTCTACCGATGAAGTCTACCCAGTCAACTGGTCCCAGAAGCCCAACCTCATGGGTGATGTCTGGACCGATGAAATTGTAAACAAAGAAGACAAATTGTTGGACGCTGTTCAGGACTTATTCCCGGAAAATGCTCCATGCAATGCAATCACTGAGGATGGTAATGTTGACACGGAAGCATCTTCAGCAAATGAAAAGGATCAGCCCCTCAATCCCAAGGGTGGACTTCCGAATGAAGATCCGTCTCCAGAAGCTCTCGAAGTTGGTAAAGGTACCCGCTCTGGCCGGGATTACCACAAAAACTACAATCCAACTTCTTCTTCTTATGTAAATCCTTCGGGACAAAATGTAAGCGCCCCAAGTGGCAACATTAATGAAAATGCAGGCCCTAAGGAGGCTTTCAAGTATGACTTGATTGAGCACTTTAGACACATACCTGCACGTCTGCACATCCTAGACTTATTACGAATGTCTCCCCAAACTCGTGATAGTCTCATTTCAGAACTGCAAAGACTGAATGTGGATGTCGACAAGCATGCCCCACAAGTCCTACAAATTGAAATGGACTATAGGGTTAAAAAATCAAATGCCTCCTCAAAAGGAGAAAAGAAGAAGACTGAGGGATCTTGCAATGATTGCCTCTCAGTTCAAAAAGCAGCAAGTGCAACTATCGCCTTCACTAAGGAAGACCTCCTACTAGGCGAAACAAAGCACAACCGGCCCTTATACTTTACAGGGTACATCAAAGAGATGCCGATACACAGAGTACAGATCGATCCGGGTTCTGCCCTCAACCTCATCTCTACTTCGGCACTCGAAGAGCTGGGCATCCCGCCTAGCAAGCTGAGTCACACATCCATGTCTATCTTTGGATACGATGGAAGCACTCAGAGGCCTATCGGCAAGATTAGGTTCAAGTTGCAAATCGGTGATCTTATCTCTGAAGTCACTGTATATGCAATAAGGACCCCCTCATGCTACAACATCCTTCTCGGACGCCCCTGGATACACGAGAGTGGTGTTGTTCCTTCAACTCTTCATCAGTGCATCAAGTTTGTTGGCGACGACGGCTTGGTACATCGGGTATTTGCGGACAAAAAGCCTTTCAAAGGCAAAGAAGTCCATTTTGCAGACTCGCAGATGTACAAAGACGAAAACGAAGAAAAGGAGAAAGAAACAACATCCTTTGCCAAAAGTCTCCAGAAAGATAAAGGCAAGGCTCCTCAGCAATCACCGGGAGAAAATCAACCATCCAGCAAAATCGAGGAAATCAACCAATCTCCATTTGTTGTCTCCCTCAAGTCTTCAAAGCCGCTGGTGATCACCACCAAGGCAAAGAAGACCAAACAAAAGCCTGGGGGCAAGTTTGTCATCTCCTTTGTGTCTATTATGCAAGACACAAATTCAGATTCAGAAACAGAAGACGACACTTCGTCAAGCTAAGCTGATACTCAGCAAGCTCAACCTGCTCTCACTCCACTGGAGGCACCTGCTGGCATAAGCGATCCAGCATCAGCTTCCTTCGTTGTTCCGACAACCTCACCAGAAGAAAAGCCGATCTTTTTCCACAGGTCGGCGGCTTCTTCATCAAATTCTTCGCTTGAGCCCTTCCAAAACGAAGGTATGCCACAACTATCCTTGTATAGTCCAAAGGCGCAAGCTATCATGAAGAAAATGGGCTATGACGCTCGAAATCCAATCGGCTTGGGAGGTGGCCACGGTATCCTCGTACCATTGGAGCCCACCCTGACAAAAGGCCAGCAGGAGGATTGGAAACTCTATCGTCATATAGAAAAGTCTTCATACGGACTGGGCTACGACCCTGATGCTCCCATGAGACGGTTGACCCAAAGGCTACAAAGTCGTTTGGCCGACGAAGCCTCAACGTCTCGTGTCTTTGAAGATATTGATCTCCCTGGATATCTCTTTGAAGAGTTACCCGTCAAGGATCCAGGAAGCTCCTCCAATTGGTACGATTTCTCTGATGATAAAGAGGAATTGTCCGATGATACAGATGCACAGTCTTCTGGTCCAGAAGAACCATCATCTCCAAAAGAAGTGCCATACTTCGATCCAGTTTCAACAGGTGATTGGGACCATCTCATAGCAAGTCTTGAGAAGAGTGTCGATCAAGAAGACCCGTGGTCAGAAGCACAGCCTTGGTCTAAAAATACCTTTGAAACTCCGGAAGGTCTTGTTGAGTTGGAAGCCTCCGAAAATATTATGGAGGAACCACCTTCAAGTCTTCCAACAGAAGATTCTGTTCAAAAGATAGACTTGGGAACGCCAGATAGCCCACGTCCTGTATTCATAAGCAAGAATATAAAGGATGATGAGTTACCCGAGTATATCACTTTTCTTCGTGAGTTTGTTGATTGTTTTGCATGGTCTTACGCTGAAATGCCTGGTTTAGACCCCAAAATAGCAGTTCACAAACTCAATCTACAAAAAGATATCAAGCCTGTCAAACAAGGCCAAAGAAGATTTCGTCCTGACATAATGGACAAAATTGAACAAGAAGTTCAGAAACTCAAAAACGTTGGCTTCATCCGCGAGGAACAGCATCCTGAATGGTTGGCCAACATCGTCCCAGTGACAAAGAGGAATGGGCAGATTAGGGTCTGTATTGATTATAGAGACCTAAACAATGCATGTCCTAAAGATGAATTTCCGCTCCCCATACCGGAGGTGATGATCGACAACACCTGTGGATTCGAGCGGATGACATTCATGGATGGTTTCTCTGGGTACAATCAGATAAAAATGCATCCTGAAGATGAAAGACATACATCATTTCGGACCCCATTTGGCGTGTATTGTTACACTGTAATGCCATTTGGTCTGAAAAATGCTGGTGCGACATATCAGAGGGCTATGATGAAGATATTCCAAGATATGCAGCATAAGACGGTCGAATGCTACGTTGATGACCTCACCGTCAAAAGTAAAAAGAAAGAAGACCATCTCAAAGATCTTCGAGAAGTCTTCCTCCGACTACGCAGGCACAAACTGCGAATGAATCCCCTAAAATGCTTCTTCGGTGTATCATCGGGTAAGTTCCTCGGATTCGTAGTTCGGAAAGCAGGAATAGAGCTTGACCCTATCAAAGTCAAGGCTATCCTAGAAATGCCATCCCCAAAAACCCTGAGACAGTTAAAAGGGCTTCAAGGAAGATTGGCATACATTCGACGGTTCATCTCCAACCTGTCAGGGAAATGCCGTCCATTCTCCCGCCTAATGAAAAAGGGCGTGGACTTTGTTTGGGATGATGAATGCGAAACTGCGTTCCAAGACATCAAGTCATACCTGACCAAACCTCCAGTACTGGCTGCCTCCACAACTGGAAAACCATTTATCTTGTACACAAGAGCCCTCGACCACTCTTTGGGAGCTCTACTTGCACAAGGAAATCATGAGGGAAAAGAAGCTGCTCTATACTATCTCAGCCGCATGCTGGTAGGTGCAGAACATCGCTACTCTCCAGTTGAAAAAGAATGTCTTGCAGTGATGTTTGTTGTACAAAAGCTACGTCACTATCTGTTGTCCAACACAGTATACCTGATCTCGAGGATCAATCTCCTGAAGGTCCTTGTCACAAAAGCAGGTTCCCTCAATGCCCGATTGGCAAAATGGTCTATCCTCCTGTCACAATTTGATATTAGGTATGTACCACAAAAAGCAATCAAAGGTCAAGCTCTGGCAGACTTTCTTGCAGAGCATCCGTTGCCTGAAGATTCTCCACTCAGGGATGATCTCCCAGACGAGTCAGTCTACAACGTGGAGGCTTCCTTATCAAATGCTCCCTGGGATATGTACTTCGACGGTGCAACCAGGACAAGTGAGAAAGGAAATCAAATATCAGGGATTGGCATCCTCTTTGTTAGTCCCGACAAACACATGATTCCACACGCCTTCTAGCTGCTGGAACCATGTTCAAACAATGCAGCTGAGTACCAAGCCCTGATTGTAGGATTGGAACTCGCCCTCGAATCCGGCATCACAGTGCTAGAAGCCTTCGGGGATTCTCAACTGATCGTCAATCAGATGAATCAGAAATTTGAAATCAGGAAGCCTGATCTGTTGCCTTACTACAACAAGGCGCAATCACTTAGGCAAAAATTTGAC
The DNA here is from genome assembly GCA_003546025.1 of Camphora micrantha. Taxonomy (NCBI): domain Eukaryota; kingdom Viridiplantae; phylum Streptophyta; class Magnoliopsida; order Laurales; family Lauraceae; genus Camphora; species Camphora micrantha. Next base: position 17,921 of record QPKB01000861.1, read on the forward strand.
ATCTGTCATATCACCCACATTCGTAGAGGCGAAAACATCCGTGCAGATGCCCTGGCTGGACTCGCCGCCTCTATGGCGGTCCAAGAAGGAGAACACATGCAAGTACAGTGTGTGAGAGAGGATTCTCCCTCCCCTCAATACACA
>QPKB01000862.1:0-5000 GCA_003546025.1 Camphora micrantha
GGTAGCGACTGTTTATTAAAAACACAGGACTCAGTGGCTAATTGGTAAGCACGATGTATAATAGAAGTCCTGAGCACCTGCGCAAGTGCTAGAAGGTCGAAAGGAGAAGTGTTATTAAGTTTGGAATGGGGCCCCACGGTAAAACGGCGGCAGTAACTTTAACTGTCCTAAGGTAGCCGAAATTCCTCGTCTGCATAAGTAGCGATTGCAGCGAGTGGTGTAACGATTGGCCCCGCTAATCTCCGACAATGGACCCGAGTGAAATGAATTCTCCGTGAAGATTCGGAGTACCATTGGCTGCGGTAAGACCCCTTGCACCTTTACTATAGCTTCCGCAGTGACAACCTTGATGCGAATATGTAGGATCAGGTGGGAGGTGGTGACACACAACGACCAATCTGGACAAGACCATACTCTTTCGTCCTATGAAGAGATGTGCCGTAAGCCGCCACACGATCATTGGAGGGGTTGGGAGGGTGGACACTGCGAGTGGGTAGTTGTATATCTAGGGCCTAAGCGCGGGATCCTCCTAAAGAGTAACATAGAGAGGTGTGCGAAGGTAGGCTCAGAGCAGCAAATTCTGCTGGTGAGCGTAATGGTATAAGCCTGCCGACTGTGAGACGCCGACTGAGGTCGAACTCAAGACGAAAGTACCGAGCCATAGTGATCCGATCGCACGTAATGGTGTGGAGGGCTCTCGCTCGCGGATCAAATAGGTACGAATACGCGGGGATAACTGGCTGATGGATCCCAAGAGCTCTTATCGACGGAGTCGTTTGCACCTCGATGTCGACTCATCACATCCTGGGGTTGAGAAGGTCCGCAAGGGTTCAGTTGTTCGGATTCAAGTTGGTAGTGAGTTGGGTAGGAACGTCGTGGACAGGTTCAGTTCCTATCTACCGTTTGGTGTTAAGGAGAACTGCGAGGCCAACCTAGTCGAGAGACTGGGTTGGGGCCAACCTATGGAGTTGACGGTTGTTATGCCAAATAGCAGCGCCGGGCAGCTAAGTTGGTATGGAAGAACTGTGCGCCGCGGGAATCCTTCTCCTATAACAAGTTCTCGTACGAGGTTTTATGAACAGAACTTCGATAGCGAGTGGGTAAGCACCGCGAGGTGTTGAGCGATCTACTAAACGAAACGACTTTCACTTTCCATAACAAAAATGAAGAGAGTCGAAACGAGCAAGAAAACGATGCGCTTAACGTGGCACGGCTTTCGCGCTAGCGATCTTTCGTTGCTTGGTTGCGGTCGTCTCGCTACCTCTTTTAGTTGCCGCCCACTACTTGTCATCGCTATTGGCTCGTTCGTGCTTATTGCCTCTGCTCGCTTGGTCGAGAAGAGGGGCTTTGATCTGCATGAAGAGCTCACAGCACGAGCGGGATGTGAACACAAGGTGGCTGTGAGAGAGGAAGGGAACGCGTTGGGATGCGTTTCTTTGGTAGATATATTAGGTACGTATGGGCTGGGGTTGCAGGGGGGCAGACAAAGCAAGTCGACCATATTACAGCTGGGAGAGCGTCTCCATGGATTTTCTTTCGGCATTGCCAAGAGTGGGAGAAATGGGATCTATCCTGGTGGTGGTATATCGTTTTTCGAAGTACGGTATCTTCATCCCAGCACCGAGAAACTGTACCGCGGAGGAAGTTATTATTTAAAAAATGGAAGTATTGGGGAATACCGCGGTCAATCGTGAACAATCGGGATGGACGATTTACGGATTTTGGACCGAGGTATTTAGACTCTTGGGATCGAAACTCAACTTCTCAACAAGTTTGCGTCCGCAGCACAGATGGGCAGACTGAAAGAATGAACGCTCTGCTGGAGGAGTATCTGCGGCACTTTGTCAATGCCAATCAGAAGAATTGGGTCCAACTCCTAGATGTGGCTCAGTTTTGCTATAATTGACAGAGACGCTCTGCGACAAAAATGGGATATTGGAGTCGTAGCGCATATCTCTTCTCGGGAAGGATGGCTTATTCAGAAAGGGACCCATCTTTATCTTGCCGGACTTGAAAAGCAGGAGGAGCGGACGGCTGAGATGGTGGATTATTTCCCTCTCACTCCTTTATTTTTGATTTCTCACTGTCATCGCGATGAATGGGATGAAGGGGGGACTAGCCTACCAATACTAACTAATAGGAGTTCTTCTTTCGATTAAAGGGAAAGCACGGGATTGGAAAGCGCTAAGACTTCGTTACACTTTTCGTCGACTAAGAAGGATCTTAAGGAAGAAGCAGGGGATGCAGGAACCTCTCTCTTGAGATCATCAATCGCTTTACTAAAAAAAATAGTGGAGACCCTTAAGCAATACTCTCTGCTGCGGTTGAGTGACTTACTGGAGCCTTTTCTTTTCCTTGAATTGGCCTTAGCTAGTCTCTTCAATCGGAGGTCCTTGTAGAGCAGAGCCATCTACTTCTCTCACATACTCGTAAAAAGAGCATGTCCAAAGAATAAGAGGACCTTTTCTAGTCTAGTTGGGACCTAGCTGCTAGTGAATTCTTTTCCGGGTCTTCAAAAGTCCATTCTTTCGATTGTATTCGTTCGAGGGGTATGGTATATGATCGCTTGGAATTAAGAAGGATCGAAGAAAGACCGTAGATCGTAGAGAGGCTTCAGCTAGCACCTATCTATCCTCATTGGAAAGAACATCGCGCCTATCGTGATTTGGCCCAAGCAAGGGATTTATAACAGAATCTAGGGCTAGATAGAGCAACCGAGATTGAGTACCCGACTAACTAAGAAAAAGGGCTTGTTGCCCGCTCTAAACTAAAGGAATTATGGCTTCCTTTTTCCAATGCAGAAGTTTCGTCATTTCAAGAGATCATAATAGGGACGAGCATTACTTACGAGAAGGAAAGAAAATAGAGAAGACGCCTTGTTAACCCTTCTAATAAAAGAGGTGGTTTCAAAAGAAAGACTTTTTCAAGTGCTGGAGTTCCCAAACAAACAGCAATGCCGTCTTCTTGCACCCCTGCTCTCCTCAACTTTCTCAATAATACCATGAAAGGTCTGTCTATTCACCCTGCCAGTAATGATAGGGAGCCCCAGATTTTGATCCAGCTTGTTGGCAATGGGAACCCCTATAAGTCTCCTAATCTTGGTTTTGACCTCATGGCTAGTTTTCGGGGAAAAAAGGATGGAAGATTTTGCTCTATTGATTGCCTGCCCGGAGGCCCGGGTTCAGGATTGTCAAGGTCCTATTCACTGATCTAGCCTCTGCCTTCAGGAACAAGTCACAGTCATCCGCAAAAGCAAGGATTGGGATTTGGGGCCCCTGGGCAGAAGCCCTAAGCACTCTAATCCTCTTGTCCACAACAGCCTGATTCAGATTTGAAATGAGAACATCAAGGCACATAATGAAGAGGTACGGGGGGCCCTGTCTAATATACCCCTAGAAGGTCTGAAAGGTTCAGACAGGATGCCATTTGTTAGGACCTTGAAAGAGGCTGATGTTATGCATTCCATAATGAGGGAAATCCAGAAAGAGGGAAAGTGAATTGAAGATCGATGAATTTCCATTCAAGTTGGTCATATGCCTTGGATAAGTCAAGCTTGAAAGCTACATGGCCCGTATCTTACTCGTTTAAGCCGCGATCAAAGTGTTATCCATGATTTGTCTATCAGGCACAAATGCATTCTGAAAGGGAGAAATGAGTCGGCTGAGAAAAGGCCGCATTCTATTGACCATGATGGTAGTGATGGTCTTATAGATCACATTACAAAGGCTAATTGGCCTAAAATGATCCACTTGGGTGGGTTTCTCTTTCTTAGGGATGAGAACAATGTGGGTCTCATTAATCTTTCTCAGGGGGTGGCCAGAGTCAAAGAAACTTTGTATAGTATCCCTAAAAGATTGCCCAACTACGTGCCAGTACTTTTTTAAAAACAAGGCAGTAAATCCTCAAGCTTGTTCCCATCCATTTTCCACAATGCCGCCTTAATTTCCTGATCAGTTACAGGCTCTAACAGTCCCTGAGCTTCTTGTGTAGACAATTTAGGAAGACAACTATTAAGCTGGTCAGGGAAGTTTCCAGGATCAGTAGTGGTAAATAGATTTGAAAGAGAATGCAAAAATTCCTTATTGACCCCTTCCTCAGAAGTCGCGCGGGAGGAGGTGATTGGTGTATCTAGTCCTACTCGCAGTGTCCCTTCATCATCGGTTTTTCCCTCTTCTAAGATCACATCTTGGAACGGCAACGGGAAGGGATGGGATCCTTCTTTGTCACTTTGTTAAGTTCTCTAAAGTCTACGCAGATCAAAGTCTTTGTCACAAAAAAGAAAAGGATTCAATCCAGCCCATAGGTTATCCCTATGGCTACCTTGTTGCGAACGAAAGCACACTCAAAAAGCGAAGGGGCCCGCCTCACCGCTCCCCCTCCCTTTCTCACGGAAAGCTCTCCAGCAAATCCAGAATACTCACCATGAGAAAGGCCTTCCGTTCACTGCATGAATGAAAGTCAGCCTCATTCACTGCGCTACTTCGGACCCTCTCTAGCAAATCCAAAGGCGGCCTACCCGCTTTCCTTTCGGTCAACTGCCCCTCGCTTTAGGGGACTTTCAGTCCAAATACTAAATTCGTCATTCAAGCCCGGGAAACTCAAGTGGATTACTGCACCGACACCGACGAAGATACTGTACTGAATGACTTGATCGATCGTACTAGATAGTATAAGAGAGACCATAAACCTTTCATACGCAATTCACACCGCGGGCAAAAATGAATTCCACTAGCTCAATTCATTAACAAAAATGATTGGCCGGCGTTGTCATTAAATTCATAGTGGTGAAGGTCTTTGTCTTTCACCCGCTTCTCGTAAATATCATTCATGATTTGGCGCGCCCGTTCTCTTGTAGGATTTTCCACGGGGTTGTTGGCTATATCCTGCAAGAGTTCAACGATGCGAGCCTTACTTGTATAATGCGGTCCCGCTAACAGCTCGAGCACCCGTTGATACTTCCTGTATGACGGTGTTCTGTCGAAGGAAGTATCCATGTCTGC
>QPKB01000862.1:10000-18048 GCA_003546025.1 Camphora micrantha
CTGCTTTTCACACGAATTCCACGGGGTGCGAATACTGGTCAAGATCGAGATTGAGAGCCCGATATGGATCGAGATACGGAGCATGAGCAAGAGAGAAAAGCCCAAGGATAGGCTTCGCGAAAGGGAGGAAAGAACCGCCTACAACTACTAAGCCATGCCTTTTGGGTGTTGCCCACCACTAGCCAAATTGAGCCTTTAGAAAAGGTGTGATTAGTCGTTCAGAAGGCGGGGTATGGTGCCAAAGGAGCATGAGCTGGAGATGGGAGTGGGAACGAGGATCGAGAACATGACCGATAGCCAAGGCCGAGGCCAAGGTACGAATCATTGGCAGGATCGAGATGCGGATCCCGATCTAGAGAAGGAGGGAAAGCCCAGAGATATACCAAACAGGAGAAAGAAGCCCGCTTTACAACTATTAAGCCATACCTTTTTCAAATGCAGCCCCTGCCCCAACTAATAAGTGTGCTTTTGGGGCTTGACTACTTCACTTCTGGTATTTCATTCCGTGCAGTCAGGCGCCCTGCTAAAAAGTAAGGGCCGGGGTCCCAGCTAGCAGTTCTCCCTTTGGACAAACTATAGGCACGAAGCCTTTTGTAGTTCGGTTCATCCGGTTCTTTTGTTTCTTAAAGAACGGGGCCAAATGGGTCGTTAAGTTCCTTCCCTTTTATTTGTTTAGTAAATAAGTATAAGTAGCAGGGTTACTGCTTAGTTGTTTGTAAGATAGAATGGATTAAGATTGATTGTGAGTTCGGAACCAGTGCTACTAGATAGAAAGCAGCGATAAATACCTGCGTTGCGTGCCCCCAATCCGAGTTCGAGCTATTAGTAGTGCAAGTAGCAGTGTCAGCCGTAATAGCAGCGCCAGTCTAATGTGACCCCGAGGTCAGACCAAGGGAACTTCCTTAGGCGGTATGACGAGGCACTTCCAGGTAGCGAGTCATAGTGCCAGTCGTAGTAGTGCTAGCCGCCTGTCCAATTAGGGACCCATAATCTGTCAATCCACATCTATCGAATAGAGCTGCTAAAGACTAGTGGTTCGGGATAAGATAGGGCCTGAAAGGTAATAGTGAGCTCGAGCTGGAGCTGCTGCTCAGCCAGCGCTTTTCTCCCCTGGCATTGGTGAGTGTTTTGTTTTTAACTTGTTCCCTTGGCCCATTGGTCACTTCCTCCCTTAGTGTCAACCCGGAGATCCCACCATTTATAACTAAGCATTGGGGTTAATCAAATAGGCTTGTTAGCCAATTACTTATTATTATAGCTAATCATTCTTTATAGCGAAGGTTGGCGTGAGCCCCACTCATACAAGTAGGGGAAAACTTTAGTTCAACTTTCTTTTTACTCAGAATTGGCTGGGGCCTTAACCGTAGCTTTGGAGCTTTAGGGCCAAAAGCCTATCTATGGCCTTTTGGCTGGGGTTAGCTATGGCAAGGGTAGTTTCAATTCCCAAGCTCGGAAAAAGGAGGGGAAGCCCCGACTTTCCAATAAGGCCAGGGGGAATGAAAACACTCAACCGATGGGGGAGGAATGAACAGCTGCTCTAGGGGATAAATGTGGATATCCAGTGGGGGTCCCAACTGAGCAGGAGCAGCTCTACCCGCACATAGCTAAATATCCCCCTTCCAAGGCCCCTTCAAAGCACCTCCGTCCATGAAATGATAAGCATCCCCGCGGGATCCGTGGGATTAGTTTCACCCCCGTCTGTGGCAACACCTCCGTCCGTGGGATTATAAGCCTCCGTGGAAAGAGCGTGATTCATAGTATCGTGGAATACCCCTCGCTCTTATCCACCCGAAACGACACCAACTTCTGCTGGATCGACATCTGCATCAACTTAGTGATTTGATGGTTAGTCGCTTCTCCATGAACACACACACACGGTTCTGAATGTAGTTTCCAACCCCTTCCCATGAACAACCGCCGATCAATCAAAGACCGCCTCCACCTCGAGCTCCAACAACCCCTGCGACAAATCCAAATACAGGGAAAGGAATCCTCGGGCGTGGAAGTATGCCAAACCGAGGTCCTTTTGGTGTCCGCCATAGATGTCAACAACCAGGGCACATAGCCTCCCAATGTCCGAGAAAAGCCCCTGGAAAACCGGTGACACTTGTTGAAGATCAAAATGACGAGGAAGCAGCATTTGAGGAGGAGCCCGTAGCTGAGGCACATGTGACAGATCCTCAATATGAGGACCAAGAGATTCTTGAAGGTGATGTAGGGGAAGTAATGGTGATTCAACGTACCCTACTTACCTCTCCAGTACCATCAGATGACCGATGGCTCCGGCACAACATCTTTCGTACCACATGCACGTCAGGTGGCAAGGTGTGTACGATCCTAATATATGGGGGTAGCAGCGAGAACTTTGTTTCTCGAGAAATGGTCGACAAGTGAAAACTAAAGGAGAAGCCTCGACCATACCAGATCCAATGGTTTAAGAAAGGTGGTGAAGTACCTGTGAATACCAGATGTCTTGTCACTTTTTCTATTGGGAAAAGGTATAAGGATGAAACTCGTGCTAAAACAAGAGTGGAACAGGAAAAAACTAGTTAACACTCGTGCTTCTCCTTTCGGGAAGCACCTCGTTCTCTAAAAGCAAAATCTAGAAACTCCCTGAACAACCTTTAGGAAAAGAAGAGGGTTTAAGGGACGTTGAGTAAACTAAAGGCCGATATTGTTCTTATTCAGGAATCAAAGCTTTCTTCGGTGGACGGTGCTACAATAAGGGAGGTGTGGAAAGTGAATCGGTGTGGTTTGATTAGTGTGGATGCTCAAGGAACTGCGGGGGGTCTAATTTCGATGTGGTGCTCTAAGTCCGTAGTTATGGAGGATAGCTGGAATGGGAAGTCCACCTTCAAGGAAGAACTACAAGACGATAAATCGTCTTCTCTTATCGTCTTCTACCTTAGATTATACATGTCCCTCTCGCTCTTTGATTGAACTCATTTAGTCACTTTGCTCTGTTCATAGCCTGGTCTGCGCCTCTTTCTTCTTTTCTGAGTCAATCCATAGGGGAAACCCCTGAAATCTATAGTAGCTGACGATTATGTGCCAAAAGACTTTGAGAGAAAGGGGCCGCTCGCCTCCTAGTTGTTCTGGATCGAGGGCCCAGTTGGGTTCTTCCTGCGGCCAGGCATAAATTAGTAATTCCTCCAATCTCCTTAAACCCGCAAGGCTGGGCTGACTTCATCGCCGGTCAGTCCTCGAACCTTGATTCATCTAGCTTTCTCAGGGGAAATCGGCTTTAAGCGAAAATCCCGGTCTTTCGAAATGATTCTACTTTTGTTTGATCCCAATCGATGAAAGGGTAATCCCCAATCTTTGGTTTGGCAAAGTGAGACCTTTATCCCATCTACCTTTCCAGGGACTTCTACTCACTGGAGGAATTCCCAATCATAGATAGAGGAAAGGTTGAACGCTGCCCCCTTCCTCTGACCCCGAATCATTCTTTCAACCTTCGGCCAGGCGCCTAACTAAGAGGAAGCTCCTGAAGCCAGCATCTGACCGAAATCGGATTTACTTTTCGTGCCAGATTTGTTGAATTGAATGGCCTGGGAATGAAGTTCAAGGGCTTGGCTTGAAGGCTCAGATTCCGTATCGGCTGTTTGTTCATCAGCCTATTCTCGAGCCTATATCTACTCTCTTTTCTTTTAGAGGCGTACCTCTCCACGAGATCGAACACTTTACCAAGGATTGAATCCAAAAGCAAGAACTCGGTTTACATCTTGGGTGAAGGTTCATGTTAAGAAGAAGACGATAGGAAGGACGATGCAACTAGAACTGAGAATAATACAAAAAGAAGAGAGTCCGCTAACTCCTAGCTCTCAATCAATCGAATAAAGAAGGAAGAGAGCTTCTTATCTAAACTTATTACAGGTTTTTATTCCCATAGCAGATGGCTTTCACTGGCCTTACTCAACTACCAGTTAGTTAAAGAAGTAAAGCTACATACTACAAGCAGGAGAAAGATTCATTCTATACTTCCTAGGCCCATTAGCTTAGCTATAGGAACAAACTACGGATAGCTATCAAAAGAGAAACTACATCCGGAAAGACATCTATCTGATCCTGTATCTGCTCCCGACTCTGCTTTTGAATCCCTGGTTTAAGAGCATCAGCAAAAGGGAGTTCATAAAAGGATCATTCCGTAACTGGTTCGCTCTCCTTGGATTGCTGCTAAGATTGCAAGGGAGTGTATCTCTCTTTGTGCTAGCAAGCGAAGTGAGCCGTAAAGCGGCGAAGGAGTGCAGCGTCTTTGTTCCCGATTACTTTAGTATTTGCTCCTGTAGCTCTTGTTGTGAGCCAACGAAGAGAGACCTTGGATGCTAGCTACCAACCTAGCTGCCTCGCTTCCTTGGTTGTATTAGGGGCTGGCTCCAGACACAGCTACCTGAAATGACTCTTCTAAGACCCATAGTCTTATATAGGGGAAATCCGGCGTATTGAAGCCCGCTATCAGGAATGGGGCTAAACTCACGATCACGATTGGATGTTCACAGAATGGTTGTGTTAGCTGCTAGCTACAGACCGGATTGAGCAGTAAAGGAACGTTACCACCCGGGAGGGAAGAGAAGTTGAAGGAAGGGTTGGGCGTATTAGGAGGTACTGGCTCTAGGCCTTACGCTGCTAACGACTGATTAGATTATATGACTTCCCTCTGGCGTTTAGCTTCAGCCAAGGGAAGAGACCCTTGAAACCCGGTGCGTGGAAGCGGTGATGTAACTCCTTCAATCAATCGAATCAAGCACGACGAACGGAAGGAATGGATTCACAAACACATCTTTCCGGTCAGTCATCGATCCAGGAAGTCAAGAATACCCCAGTCTCTGTTCAAGCGGGTAAGCACCTTTGCCAAAATCAGTAAGTAGTTTAACCAACCGAGTAAGGCCAATCTTTCTTTGAATTGCTGCTTTAACCCCGTCCGAAAGCGTGTAAAGCCGTAACTAACAACTGGTTACTCGCTCTAGTCCTTTAACTGGCTTTAGTCCCTTCAGCGGATACCTCCTTACGAGCTCTTTGGTCTTAGGATCCATTCACGTCCTCCTAGATGCTAGCTACCTGAAACACTAGATTACAGAAGAAAGGAACCAGTGGAGTAGGGAAGGAACTTTACCAGAAAATAGATTACTTACAATAGAAGACGAATACGCGGCAAACTCTATAACTAGAGCTATAGGAGATACTACATCTATAAGACAACAAGGAGAAGAGCGCGGCCCTCAATAGCAGAAAGAAGAAGAGAGCTTATAGGCTGTTGAAGATGGAGAGGACCAGCTGCAATGATTGGTTGCTTCAGCCAAGCGATCAACTTACAGCTGACAAGAAAGAAAAGAGGGTTGAGTTATAAGTAGGACAGTCCAAGACCGGAGATGATTGAGTTGGTCAAGCGAAAGCGGGACATGCCAGGCTAACAGAGAAAGAAAGGCACTCTTCCATGAAAGGGACAAGGGGAGGCCCTATATTCAATAACCAGAAGAAAGACGTTAACACGATAAACTCACGGGACAGAAATAGGCTCACTTCGGAAAGCTTCTATCGGCAGGGGAACTAGAGAAAACAATCCTCAAAAGGCCTCGCAAAAAGAAGAAGAAAAAAAGCCTACTTATTTGACTCGAAAACCCTATTAGGCAGTAGTGGCAAGCACAGCAGAAAGGAGCTTTCCTAGATGTCAGGCGGGGAATCCTCATTGTGTAGCACATGGGCAGGTGATGAAGAGGCAGAGCGTTGAGAATCCCTCTCAGATGAGAAGGGTCCCAGAGTACACCGACGAAGCCTCCGATGAGGAGTTGGCTGGTACTTTTAAAGTGGTCTTTATCTTTCCGTTTCGGAGAGTGCGCAGTTGTGCGCCTAAGACGAAAAGGGATTGATTGCAAGTCTGACTCCCAAGATGGAGAATTGTTTCCTAAACAAAACCACATTCACCGGTAGGAGAAGGTGCTTATGCCAAAAATGGAATGAGACGCTACTACAGAGATCAGTAGGTCCAGCCGTCAGTACCTTATATTACACAAACCCTTTGGCCAGCTATTCGGCCTAACCTCTTAGGCATTCGTGGACGCGAAAGGCGGTCCAACCGAGAACTAAGAGAAAGGGGGCAACCCTCACTCGACAAAAGGCAAAGCAAACTCAATTCAAGAGCGAGGGTTTTAGGATCCCCTTCTGGCACGAATGAGAAAGCAGCCAGCGGAGCTGGTAGAACAGGAAAAGCAGCACGCGTGTGGAAGAAAAGGGGAGTGCTTTCGGACATAAAGACTGGAAGTCTCTCCTTCATGGGTTCGAGTTCAGTACGAGTACCTCGTAGCCGAGCTACTATTATTAAGAGATCGGGGGTTGGCGAACCCTTTGCTCAACTTGAAGTAAAAGGAAGGTGCGCACCTATGTCCATCCTAACAAAACCAAAACCCCGACTTGGGCAATAGCTGCAGGTTGAATTATCCAGAGGTTTCTCTCTCAATAGAAGGAATTGGGGCGCGGGAACTATCTTCGTATTGGTCGGAAGCTCTATAACCATCCCCAAAGAGAGGAAGTCAACGATAGCTACTAACAGAGCTCAGAGCAGATAAGAAATCGGAAGAGACAGACGCAAGGAAGATCAGAGGCCAGAGGAGGTGCTATTGCCCTCTCGTCCTAGCAGCCGATCACTCACTAATAGCTACTACCAGGAGGAGAGGCATTCTTAAACCTAGTACTGACTCTCGTCTGGAATGGGAGGACGGGTGAAGAAGTCCTTATGGAGCTGGGGGCCCAGTTAAGTCAGATTATTCCCTGGAACAAACTCACTCCATAGGGAAGGGAAGGCAAAGCAAACTCACTTGGGAAGCTCATTGGTTTAGCATCCACTTCAGACCTTTTGATAGCAGACCTTTCGTTACATCTATCGACATTAAGATAAAATAAAGGCTGGAATTGGGCAATTGCCATCAATAAATATCTAAGAGACCTGCGCCAGCGCTAAGGTATGGAAACCCTAGAAATCCACTTGCTTCAATCTGATCTACGACCAGGCTACATGCGCCTAGCTACCTGTCTTGAGATAGCTCGATCGTATTTGTTCTGTTCTGTCCTTAGCTTCTATAACCTTTATGAACCCTTGGAAGCCCTTAAAAGAAAGCCATGGAAGCCCTTACGCTCGTCCCTCTAGCCAGGGGGGTAATCATAGATCAGGTTCCTTATCTTTATTTTCCTAGCTTCTCTTCCTTGAACCCTCCTCTCTTCATACAGGAAAGAAGATATCTATTAAAAGGAAGGGAATCGCACCCAGACACGAGACTCAATAGTCTGCTACCGGAATGCGCGACCGATGCCCCTATCCGCTTCCTAGCTTGAATCCAATAGCTTTGCTTTATAGTAGAAGGGGCTTGCTTTCCTCTAAAGGACAGGGCTTTCCAGAGAGTTACTTACTCACAAGCATTAGAGTTATAAGAAGAGCTAACAGCTAATACATTCTTATCTCTCCTAGTGATCTACGACAACCCCCAGAGCAGGAATGAAACCCTTTCTTGGGGGATCGGATCCACCAAAGCCCATTCGCCTAGCAAGAGGAAGAGCAAGACCGGAGAGAGAATTAGTTAGAATCTATCCTAGCGTGCTCTAAACCTACAGTCAACTAGCTACTTGCCTCAGGTAGCTTGTCTCCTGAAAGAAGCGTGCCCCATACCTACTACCAAAGGAATTCTTAAACGTCCCTCCATTCCAGACGAGAGAGCTCAAGTCTGAATAAAGGAAGACAGACCTGCTTTTAGTTGGCCTGCTTTGATAAAGTTGTAAACATAAGGAATATACCCTTTTTATATATATATATATATATATATTCCAAAGGCTTATAGTTAGTAAGACAGGTGTCAATACCAAATCCTTAATTAGTAGTGGACTACTAGTTAACGCACTGCTAAAGCAGAGTATCCAGCATGCGCACATCATGATTTGCCAGAGGAGAAAGATCGAATGGAAGAAGCAGGCAAGAACTGAAAAAATTTGGTAGGGAAAAGTGCTTTGTTGGGCTTGTTCCCAGGTGAGAAAAAAGATCTTTCAACGCGTTGATTTCCTAC
>QPKB01000863.1:12500-18031 GCA_003546025.1 Camphora micrantha
TGTGCTTGAAAAAAGGACCAGATTGTATAATGATAAAAATAACCAAGAAGATAAGAATAACCAAGAAGATAAAAATAACCAAGTCTAGTCACTTCTTATTCTATTCAAAACAAAAAGAATAGATAATAGATATAGTAAATTAATAAAAAGACGGATACATATGATAAATATACAAAGAGATAAGAAGAGATTCGCCCTCCCCCCGCATATTTGATCCCTTCTCCTACAAAGAAACTTGCAACACCAACACCATTGGTAATTCCATCAATTACCCGTCTATCTAAAAAATGAGTTACTTCAGCTAATCCTCTTATACTTGTAGTTAAGCATGTTGCATAAAAAACATCTATGTAACCACGATTATATGACCAATTGTATATCACATTTATTATTCGGTCCAATAAAATTTTCTTAGAGCCTGTTTTTTTAACAAATGAATTGATTAAGTCCAAATTCTGAAAAGATGAATTAACAGACCCATATAAAATAGACGCTATGAATATTCCAAAACAGGCTATACTGACTGAATAAATTGCATTTGTCACAAATTCATACCAATCCACAGAATAGTTCGAATTTTTATGTAAAAGGTTTATTGATGGAGTTAACCATTTCGATAATATATCAAAATCCATTACTCCTTGATCGAAAGGAATTCCTATGGATCCAACGAACAAAGTAAATAGGACCAATATAAGTAGAGGCAAAAGCATAGTATTGTCTGATTCATGGGGATACGTTGAAGTATCTTTATTTTCAAAAGAAATCCTACAGGAGCGTATCAGATTTCTTACATTTCCGTTCATTTTGTATATCTTCTTCGAAAAAAAGGAAACCTTTTCATTATTATTCATTGTTGATAAAAACAAATTTCTGTTAACTGGTTTGGTTCCTTCTTTCCCCCATATAGATATTGAATAGAACGAGCTATTTTGAGTGCCACTGTAATTTTGAAAATGAGCATGTAAATGACCATCAAAAGTAAGTAAATACATCCGAAACATATAAAATGCAGTTAACCCCGCCGAGAAACAAGCTATTATCGCGAAAATAGGTGAATACAACCAACTATCATTAAGAATTTCATCTTTAGACCAAAAACAAGCAAGAGGTGGAATTCCACAAAGAGAAAGTGTACCTAATAAAAAAGTATTTTTTGTAATTGGTACATATTTTGTTAAACCACCCATAAGAACCATGTTCTGACTTTTATCTGGAGAATATCCAACAATGGGTTCCATTGAATGAATAATTGATCCGGATCCTAAAAACAATAATGCTTTCGAATAGGCATGAGTGATCAAATGGAATAAAGCAGCTCGATAAGAGCCTATCCCTGGGGCTAACATAATATAACCCAATTGAGACATTGTAGAATAGGCTAAACTTCTCTTAATGTCTCTTTGAGCAAGAGCTAAAGTAGCTCCTAATAGTACCGTTATTACACCTATCAAAGAAATGAGATTCATTATGTAAGGTATGACTGTGAAAAGCGGAAGAAATCGAGCGACAAGAAAAATGCCTGCTGCTACCATAGTAGCAGCATGGATAAGAGCCGAAATAGGAGTAGGCCCCTCCATGGCATCAGGTAACCATACATGAAGGGGAAATTGTGCGGATTTAGCAACTGCACCGACGAATAATAGGGAGGCACACAGAGTAGCAAATAAAGAGTTGACCCCATTATTACGGATCAGGTTATTGAAGATTTCGAACAAATCGCGAAATTCGAAACTTCCTGTTATCCAATAAAAGCCTAAGATTCCTAATAATAACCCAAAATCCCCTACACGATTAGTTACAAACGCTTTTTGACAAGCATTTGCGGCAGCCGGTCGTGTGAACCAAAAACCTATTAATAAGTACGAACACATTCCCACTAGTTCCCAAAAAATATGAATTTGTATCAAATTGGAACTAGTAACTAATCCCAACATGGAAGTATTGGAAAAACTCATATAAGCAAAAAATCTCAAATATCCTTGATCATGAGACATATAATTGTCACTATAAATAAGAACCATGATTCCAACCGTAGTGATTAGTATTGACATAATAGAAGTAAGTGGATCGATCAAGTAGCCGAACTCTAAAGAAAAATCAGTATTGATGGTCCAAGACCATAGATGTTGATAGATAGAACTGCCATTTATCTGTTGAATAGACAGATCGGACGAAAAAACCATAACTATACTTAGCAATGAAACACTAGGAAAAGTCCACATACGACGCAGATTTTTTGTTGCGGTCGGAACAAGCAGAAGTCCCAACCCTATTGACATAGTAACTGGAAGTAGAGCGAAAGGTATGATCCATGCATATTGATATGTATGTTCCATAAGAAAATCAAACTTTCTTTTTTTATTCTTATTAATTGTTTCCCATTCACCAGCCCTTATTTCTTCCGGAAGGAGCAATAATCAAATCAAAAAATAAAATAAAGATATACAAGATATAAAAGAACTCAAATATTATTTTTCATTCTTAATTATTCTGATTCTTTCCAAACTATTGAAAAAAAAACCAAAAATTCAAATGAAGAAGTTACAATTCTTCAAATAATCAAGTTACTAGTTAAAAGCTACTACCTAGTTATTAACGAAGATATTTATTAAGATAAAAAATACGAGATTTTCAATTATTCTACTATATACATACGATACAGTGATTTCTATCCATATTTATATCAATATAGTAAGGAAAAAGAATGATACCAAAATTTCAAGTACTTTATTCTGATATGTATCGTAGAATCTGCCAATAACTCGATCCAATAAACCTAGTTTTTTTTTAGTTTCTTCGGAGTCATTAACTAAAACAAATTCTGGAATTGATTGGCTTCTAGTCCAATAAAACAAACTTATGTTTATGTGTTTATGAAAAATCCTAGAATACTTGTCACTTCGCATAGAACTAAAAAGAGAAATTACTCAAATTACCTTTATTTTATCAAGTAATGTATTGTTTAACGGATTAACTACTTTGATTTAATTTCAATTTAAATTATGTGGACTCTATCTCCGAGCTTGATCAATTAATAGAAAAAGGTTACATTCATTATTGGTTTCCTAAATTAGGAAAGGGTTCTTAAGCTTTTCGATTTATTAAATAACATTTATAATATATATATATATATATATATTATCTAAATAGACTGAGATATGAATTGGAACCTTTTTAATTCTTATCAATGGCATCCGATTCAACGGTAGTAGATCCCGCCCGTAGACATAGATTGAATAAAGATATGAAGCCCTCAATCAGTACAAATTATTCTTTCTTCGAACATTGGATGTAATGGAAATGTGAAAAAAAAAAATTCCCTTGAAAATCACATCGTTTTTTTTTTCTTCTATTTCATTTCTTTTTTTATCCTTAATGATACCATATGCGATGCTCATCTATCTGTATCCATACTTTTCTATGTTATGAAGTAAGCATAAGTATCGGCTATGGAATAAAGATAGATAATGAATAGTTAATAGAAAGAACAATCTATTTTGAATTGAACAATAAATGTCTTTCACGTCCAACTATAAAAATGAGTGACCCTTTTATTTTGAAATGGCGGTTCCAAAGAAACGTACTTCTCTGTCAAAAAAGCATATTCGTAGAAATATTTGGAAAGGAAGGGGATATCAGGCCGCGGCAAAAGCTTTATCTTTAGCTAAATCTATTTCTACCGGGCATTCAAAAAGTTTTTTTGTGCGACAAACAAGTAATAAAGCCTTGGAATGATCTGAATCTGAATCAGCATGACTCGATGAATTGGATGATTAAATTTATAAGATGAAGAATTCACATTAACTAATGTTTTGAACTCATCAATATGAGATAGAACTAGCTGTTGTGGTATGTAGAATACGAAGTATTCTGTATACTAGGTTCTAAAAATGATTTCTTTTTTGTTTGAAAAAAAAAAAAGAAAGAAGTAGTTAGACACAAAATACAAGGTTTCACCTTTCATTGATTGGTTTTTATAATTCGCGAGATGGGGATTGTAACTTTCCCCATCGATTCATTTTTCACAATAACAAAACTCTTACTTTTTTTTTTTTTTCTTAGGAAGGGATTGGCTTATTGGATTATGTATCTCCAATAGTTATACATCATTAAGATTTTTGGAAAATCTGAAACAAGTATGAACGAGGTTAGAGCCCCCTTTTTTGTTCCAAAGTAAGGCGGGGGTAAGATTCATAGTCAAAGTCAATGGATTATTGAAACTAATTGATTAAAATATACATTTTAAAACTTTGATTTGTAGCTCTCTGAATCACTACATATCTACAAGGACTCCCTCTTGTTTCGAACAGATAAAAAAAAAATAATAAAACTGCCAGGATCCCATTTAGATCGATATTTATGTACTAAATAATGAGTCAATCTTACGTTACGTAATCCAACCCCAATGGATCCTATCCCATGTTTGAGCTGGAGGATCGATCAATCGATATATCTAGATCCAATATCTAAATTATTTTATCTATTAATATTAGATTTCAAATCTATATATAAAGAGATCTTATCAGTTTAAATTTGATTTTCTAAGTTTTCTAAGTTAAAGTACATACAGTAGAATTCCGATAAAGATTGAAACTCTTTTGTTATACGATATGCCCGGTCCAATACCTAATGGGTTTGTTAAATCCTCACACAAATTATGTTATGTATACAATGAAGATCCCAATCATTAATACATCTTTGATACCAAACTATCCAAATTTTTATAGAAATCCTTTGGATGTAGTGATGAAGTTGTGATATATAAAAAATATGGTTTTATTTTGTTCATTGAAAAAGGAATCTTTTTCATTTCGGATCTATCAAATCAGATAAATGAGACATTTAATGAATCGTCAAAAAATGAGAAAAAAAAAAATTCTTAGTTCTATACCCGGACTCAGGGCATAACCGTCTAGTTCCAACTATTCCAGAAGAACTTAGAATACGGAAAAGCCCGCTATTTAAAACGACCCCCTGCCACAATACTAAGGATTATTGAGCGTTTAAATATTTATTTGAACGGGTCTTCATTCATCGATTCTAACATTTCCTAAAATAGATTGCATTAAATCCCTCAATCTCGACGATTGAACATCATATGGACTATGATTATTTCGATAAAGCCGCCATGGTGAAATTGGTAGACACGCTGCTCTTAGGAAGCAGTGCTAGAGCATCTCGGTTCGAGTCCGAGTGGCGGCATCCTCTAAAAAAGGCACAATAGATCCTATAATGAATTCAATTCCTGATTTCCATTCCGTAATTGGGGATACCCTCCTAAAAAAAAATTATGATATTTGCCACTTTAGAACATATATTAACTCACATCTCTTTTTCTATCATTTCAATTGTTATTACGATTCATTTGATGACCTTATTAATCCATGAAACCGTAGTACTATTTGATTTGTCAGAAAAAGCCATGATGGCTACCTTTTTCTGTATAACAGGATTATTAGTTACTCGTTGGATTTATTCGAGACATTTGCCGTTAAGCGATTTATATGAATCTTTAATGTTTCTCGTGG
>QPKB01000864.1:0-17933 GCA_003546025.1 Camphora micrantha
TTTTCCTTTGTATCATAAGAAATATTTGTTCGTTCGGTATTTAATTCATAAGAATTCAACCCAATGCATTCTATCAATGGCCTACATTGCTTAGATAAAAGATAAGATTCATCAATACCATCAAATAGTCTCCTCTTAGGTGGTAAATGTGATTTTCTAGCCATCACCCTATGAAATCAGATTTTAGTAAAATGAGATTCTCATTTGCTACCATGTTGCTTTTTATATTGCAATAATAGTCCTAACTCCAATGATGAAGAAGGTTAAGGTCAGATTTACACTTGGCGTCTAATGGCAAGTGTAGAAAAAAAATTTAAAAATAAGACTTGGATGATGATGAGTCATGAGTTCAATGGGGACGTGACCAATTTAGACCAAACCATCCACTCCATGCCCCATGGACTACCAACATATATAGATGAGGATGATTAATGATAACAATGTTTTTATTTCGGGCCATTGGGGCAGGTCGATGTCTACGTTCGCGAGGAGCAAATATTTCAGCTAATAGCTTTATACGGTTCTTCAGATTTCTACTAACGATTTTGCACGTCATCCTAGCATTGTCTGGTAAGTAGTCTTATTATTGTTCTTATTATTGTACCTATATATATATTCTCATGTACATAGGCATATCCATTGGCTGAAAGTGGATGATTTTTTTTTTTTTTTTTTTGGAAAGCTGAAAGTGGATGAGTCTTTTTGTTTTTCCAAATCTTTTGTGGTTGAAGAACCGGAAAAATTAACCCTTTATTACTACTGTTCATTTAATTTAGAGCTTTTTGTATATACCCCTTAAAGTTTGTAGGATTTATGCATTTTTCTTTTTAATACCTTTAATGTCCCTAAAATTAATATTTCTAAGAAGAATGGGCAGCCACCATGATATTTGTGTTGGATTTTTATATAAATGACAGTTTTACCCTTACATCCATTAAACAAAAATGAGTATATTATTATTTACAAAAATATTATTATTTTATCTGAAGTCTCAATGGTTTCTCTCAATAACTCTCTTATGCACATGACCAGGGATGGACCTAGGTACAAAGGCCTAAGGACTAAAGGCCCCACCCATATTTGAGAAAAGTTTAAATTTCCCTCTTTCCCCGCTCAAATTCTATAAGTTATTATGTTTTTTTTTTCCTAACATTTCTTTTACATAGAGCCAAACACCACCTTTCAAATTCTATAAATTAATATATAAATTTTTTTTACATAGGCCCATTCCCCCAATATTTCTTTTACACCCCACCCCTACACATGAAGTATAATGATATATTTGGAAACTTTTATCAATCCAATAGTGGGTTATGTATGTATTGTATAAATCATAACCGGTTATAAGTACATGCATTGATTGTTGTAATGATCAATTTAAATTTAATGAAATGAGCCATTTATTGATAAAAAATGAATTTATGTAGGGTTATTCTATCCTACTAATTGCAATTGATAATGGTATATGCTCTATATATATATATAAAAAAATTGAGTCTAAGCTTTTGAAAATTTTCATACAAGGATAAAAGAGATGGACGAAAGTTTCATTTTTTCTCTGAAAACCTAACATGGTTAGAAGACTATTGATTTTGGAGACACGGAAGGTATTAAAATGAAAATACAGGAGCTTATTTGTAAATACTAAAACCACAGGAGCCTATTTACAAATCCTACAAACCTTAGGAGAGTATATACAAAAAGCTCTAAATTTATTAGCAGCAACCCCATCTCCGGTCCAAATGGCGCAAAATTCCTCTTGCCATTCGTAATATCAATGAACTAAGCTTTACTCTAGTCATAGTTAAGCCCACCTTGTATTAAATAATTGGTAAAATACAAGAAAAAAACATAAAATAAAGGGAGTCTAATCTCGAATCTCATGAGTGATCAACATGAGGATGTTTCTTACGGTGATCAAAGTGAAGTTAAACCAAGTGAATTATTAAGATTATAAATATGAGATCCACTTAATAACTTAGTAGGGCCTGTTTCTTTATCAGAGCCCCAAGAATTCATATATGGGAGAATTTCAAACTCTCCAAAAGCTGCCCCATTGAGGTGAAATTTCAGATCCCCTTTCTTGGTGGAGAGCATTTGAAATTCCAACCAAAAGTAAAGAGAATGGAATTTTGGGGATTCCAAAAGGTCATTTGCGGCCTTTTAGGTGGCCCAAATTTGAAAGTGAGAGAAATATGACATTTCAAATGTTAGGGACATACAATCACATTATGTCTGAAAACCCCAACATCTCAAGTTCTCATCATAGATTTTGGTAAAGAAATAGCCTCAGGATGAATCCCAGAGTACTTTGAGAATTTAAAGGCCATCCCTTCGTGTAACAATTTATAATTAGAATTGTGCGGTGAAGGCTGGTTCCATTTGAGAGGAGGTCCTAGTGAGAATAGAGGGATTAAAAGGGCTTCACTTTCATCCCAACCTCTTGTCTATGGTCCTGAGTTTAAAGCTTTTAGAAGGCATGCGCCTTCTTTCTAAGGGTAACAGTAGGATAATTATGAAATTCGAGTTTAAGGGCCTGTTTGGATGCACAAGAAAATACAAAAAAAATAATATTTTATAGAATATAATCCTTCTTTTTTTAAAGAAGAAGATCTTGTGCGTTTGGTAACTCAAGAAAAATTTGAAGAAAAGATTCTTTATTTTCAAAAAGCTCAATATTCTTTCCTACAGCTCCCCCCTCTAGAAAACTTTCCACAAGATAAGAATATTTAAAAATGACTATTACAAAGTGGTAGAGTAAGGTAAAGACTTTAGTTCACCAAATGCATCATAATGTTTATGTTTACACATATGGTAAATTAAAGCAAAGGTAAATCTCACAGGACGGTAAAGGTCTGGTAAAGTAAAGGTGAGATAAAGTTCATGGTGAAGTAAAGTGAGAAGGACTGGTAAAGTAGTTTTTTTACTTTACTTTACTTTATCACATTTTATCTTAGTTTTATATGGTAAAGAAAAAATGACTTGTTTACGGGTGTGGTAAAGTAAAATAAATATTAATTGATGTCATATCATGGTAAAAGGTGAGGTAAAGTAAGGTCAGATGAAGTATGTGGTAAAGTAAACTGGGAGAGAGAGAGTTATAAAGTAGTTATTTTTTTATTGACTTTACTTTACTATACTTTACCATGATTTTCTGTGATAAAAAAAAGTAACTTATAGTAAAAATATGAAAGTTAAAACTTACTTTACTACATTACTTTTTTATCTAGACGTGGTAAATTACATATAAATTAAAATCTTTAATAATTTTTTTTTCTTATAATGTAATTTACTTTAATCATAACACATTCCAAACTGCTCAATTTGAAATCTGTAATATTCTTAAAAAATTGCCAAACAGTAAAAATATTATACTATTATAATATTGCATTATTGTATTCTATACCATTTTATTCTTATAATATTTAAATCTATAAATATTTTATTCTGTAGATATCCAAACGGGCTCTAAGAGAATTCACAATCAGGTAGTGTTTATTAGGGGAGTATCTTGACAATAGTTGGGTCAAGTGGCCCAGAAAATAGGGTGGACAGCAAATAAGAACCATAAGAATAGTTCATATGATTATTTGAGTGTGTATATGTTACATTAGACCTATGAATTTTCACCTAACTGCATTGCATTAGATATTCGAATCAGCACTTCGAACTCATCGAACTTGAGCTTATAATTAACTACATTGAAAAATAAATTGAATGACCCTAACCCATCCAACTTTTAAATTGTGGTTAAGTGTTGAACTACGAACTATGAGCTTGAATGCGAAGTGGTCAAACTATGAATCAAGTAACTATGATGCATAGTTTCTCTGGATTTTGAGTTGAAGTTGTATCAACTGAATTAAAAGGTATTTGAGTTTTTTATCCTTTAGCATTTTTTCTTCTGCTGCCTATCATTGGTTGCTTGGATCTGTATATTAATTGTAAGTTTATGACTAGGATTTTCGAGGCGCATTACCAAAATGAGGAAGAAGAAACAAAAGCACATATGGGCAAAAAAAGTGATGCATCAACTTCTTGAACACATTGAACATTGGTGGGATTTTGGCGAGATCAACACTGGGATGGACCCCTATAGGTTCCGCCTGGAAGGGTCAAGAGGCAGCAACCCTGGCTCAGCACTGCCTGTAGGTGAAATTCCTATTGCTCTACAGCTAGAAAAAGAAATTGCCTCTGCATCTGAAACAAATTCCATACAAGAAAGCCAAAGATTTCCCACTACAAGATCTCTTCTAAGTGATCCATCATCCTCCAGCATACCGCGAACAGACTCAAATATGCTTTCATCTGCCATAGGTGCGAGTTCAAATCTATCAAAAGAACAACTCAAAGGAGGTAATACTCGTGCATACTATTAAGCAATATTTCAAGCATATGTGATTTTTATTGTAATTTGAAACATAATGTATAATCCCATTTGATTGATGTTAAAGTTTACATAAATCATGAGATAAACCATGAGATCAGCATGTAGCCATTTCTAGCTGAACAGAGTCTCTTTTTTTTGGGTGCCTACATGAACAAAGTTAAATCTTTTTTTTCCCATGCTTCAGTTATGAACGCTACAATGCATATATCTAAATGGTTATTGTTATTTGTTATTCATTCGTTATAGTTTTTGATTATGATGACTTCTGTTATGCCATCCTAATGGTTCTTCCTTAGGAAAATGATAAAATAAATAGAGTATGACTGATTGAATGAGAAATGTGCTTACTTATCAAGATTATGAAACACATTTTAGTAAAGACTTAACACTCAATTGATATGTTTGAAGATCATTTAACAGCATAGATAACATTAAGGTCGATCAATTGAATTAGAACTAGTTGATTTGTGGAAATCCAACAGATAAGTTCTTATACCAAAACCTGTTTAGCTTGACCTTTTCCCATAAAAAGGAGATTATTTGATACTGATTCTGCTGCACTGTTGGCATGTTAGATCAATCCAATCTCAGATATTGTTAAAGAAAACGATCGCTGATAGTGATAAAATGTTTGTGCAATCCAATCTGACGATTGTTTTCTCCCTTCCAAGTGAAACCAAATTACACATTTGTAAGCAGCAGCTAATTTTCTACGCAGGTATCAATGTATGAATGACACTTCTTGATGCAGTTAATCAAAAAAAAATTTCACTAGTGTGACAAATCATTTAGTACTTTCTAAACTAACCCCAAATTGACAACTTAAAGATAAAATATTAATGATGATGTATGACTCCTGTTTCCTACTATTTGGTTGAATGGTCATATTAATTCTCATTACAACCAAAGGGGGTTCTGATGCATTTGGAGTTTTTGACAGGTTTGATTGAGTCTCCATTCTTGATTGCGGGGAGGAAAGGGGTGAAAGAGATGGTAGAAGCAATTCTAAATATTTTCCCCATGGCGATTCATGACATAGATTTAGAACAAAAGAATATAATAATGTTGGCAGCAGAGCATAGGCAACCTGATATTTATAAGATTTTTCTAAAGAGGAAGACTGAGAGTTGGCTTGGCAAAGTGGACGCGGGAGGAAATACTGTCCTGCACTTGGCTGCCAAACATGCTGACAATCAACCCCTGCTCATTCCCGGTGCAGCTTTGCAGATGCAGCGCGAAATCAAATGGTTCAAGGTGCAAGACTAAATCAATCTGTGTGTGCAGGCACGGTTTTTTCATTTAACTAACAAACCCATGAAGCAATCAATGAACAAATCCCACAATGATTGTCCACGACTGTACCTTAGCTAGTTAGGGACATGGGTGCTTGCGTAAGAGTATATGAGTTCGAATCCCCAATATAGATCATAGGGCACTAGGCATTAGGGAATCCTGTGGCCTCCAATTGCAACAAGCCACATCATCAAACCTCGCATCTTTCTTGGAGCATGAGTTAATTTGTGTATTTCATGTGAATGGCATCCAAACACGCATCGTAATTTGATCGGAGGCTGCACGTTTTTCTTGTTCCAGGTATCTCAAGACTGCTTAGCACACTTGAATATCTTGAACTAGTTGTTCACAGCCCTAGTTGGATCCTTAGAATCAGGCAGCGCCTGTATTCATTTACTTACTTTCCTGATTATTATTATTATTATTATTGCTACATGAGGGAATCAAACTCACCCACTCTCACTCATGCAAGTCCCTTGCCAGCTGAGCTACAATAATTCAACACCACCCATATCCTGATGTTCCTTGTGAACAAATGTATATCAGTGTATGGCTATCATTTTCCTACCAGAAGCATGTTTTAAGAAACCTCCATCTCATGCCTACACTAATAACAGTTTGTCAAGGAAAACATGCCTCCTCATTTCTCCAAGCGCCAGAACCACAAGGGCCAAACTGCAATGGAGGTCTTCACCGAAACACACCAAGCGCTGGCCATGCAAAGGGCAAAATGGCTGAGCAATGCATCACAGTCATGCTCAGTTGTGGCCACTCTAATCACCACGGTGGCCTTCGCCACCATGGCCGCTGTGCCTGGCGGTCTGAAGCAAGACCATGGGGCCCCGGTGCTACAAGGCATGCTGGCCTTTAATGTTTTTTCTGTCTCTTCACTCATCGCCCTGTGCACCTCAGCAATCTCCCTCATCATGTTCCTTGGCATTCTCACTTCACCCTACCAAGACTTGGATTTTGGAAACGACTTGCCCAAGAAGTTGATACTTGGTTTGGCTTCTCTCTTTTTCTCGATCGCAACCATGTTCCTTTCCTTCTTCTCTGGAGATCTGTTTGTGCTTGAGAGCAGAATGAAGTACATGGCTTATCCTATATTCATACTCACTATATGTGTGGCTTTAGCAGGTTTCCCTCTCTATTTCGAATTTATAAAGCAAACGGTGACTCATGCTCCTAAACGTACTTACCCACATAAACTCTCCTTCTAGTTGTATTTTTTCTCTGTTTCCCATGTGCATTCCTGCTCCCTCCATTTTCTCAACTTGGAAAGCCATGTCTGACTATTCTGAAGTGAGAATTTCATTAATGGATGCTGGAATTCAGTGATGCAATTCATGCTTAATACATGCTTTTGTATTGGAATTTAGTGTTTAATAATAATCACAGTGGAATTTGGTGTAGAACTTTTTTTTTACTTTTTTTCCTTTTTTTTTGTCAAAGGGCCTATTATATATTAATTAAAATAATAAGTATGAGATCCCTCCAAGTAGGAGTGCCAATGGGTGGGATCAGGTATTGGCCAGGTCGAGCAGTGTGGATAGAATGAAGAGGATCCTGACTTATTTATTAACTGGGTTGAAACGAACAAATTGGGTTAAGAGGGATTGGTGGATCTAGTTTATTTGATTTTTCTTTCTTTTTCTAGAAAAGATAGGAAAATTCACAAACAAAAGAAAACAGCAAACAGAAGTCCCACACTTTGATTTTATACGAACTTTTCTGTGTCTAACCCATAAGCTTTAACAATGTCAAATGATCTTTACTCCTAAAAAAAAAAAAAAAGGGTCAAGTGGCGCTAGAAGAATGGTTATGGCATGCCAAAGTAACCTGGGTTATCTTAGGAAAAATTAGCCGATGGAAATGCCAGTGCAATGTTTCTACTTTAAATTGGCAGTCCAGTTGCAGGTGTAGACGACTTGAGCTGAATCAAGCTTGAAATAGGCATATGTGTAGCTTAATCTCAACAAGTTCAAACTGCGCTCCTCCATGTTGCTTAAGCAAGCTTGGCTGATCTGAAATAAACTCGAGCTCCAGACAGAATGGCTAAATGGTCTAACCTTCCTATCAAATCCATTAACGAACCCACAGATCAAATGTTCCACATCTAATACTACTGCTGATTAAGTCAAATCCCATTAATGAGAATGACTCGAGTTCAAGCTCAGCCCATTGCCGAAGCAAGCTCAACAGTGCCCTGCTTGAGCTCGCTCATGGGATGACCGGGCCAATTAAGACAGCCAAATTAGCTCATGAGCTGAGATAGAGCATGAGCCCAGTTTAGTTGGCTAATGAGCTAGCTCAGCTTATTGACATCTCCCTCTAATATTCCTCAAGAACTTGTTTAAAATTTCAATCCTTGGAAAATATTAAATAAAGATAAATAAATAATGGAGTATGATAGTAGCAGCATAAATACAGGTTGACTGGGAGCTGATTACCAACTGGAAGCTTTATTGCAATCCCTTAAAAAGAGTGTAAACATTTCTCGGTAATTGGGGGTATTTCATATACTTAAAAGGGAGGGGAGACTGTCTAATCCTTGTTGTGTCCTCAATGGGAACGAACTGATCTTGGAATTTTATGGCCTTAAAAAGGAAGTTCCTGAAATCCCCAACCCACTTTTTCAACCAGACTTTCATATTCAACGATTACCACTTACAGATCTTTGTTTTTTTCCTCATTTGGTAGAAACCGCTTATAGATCTTATAATCTGCCTTCAAGTTGGAATTCCCTACTTGCAGGAATTACAGGATGCATACAATAGGATGGTGGGCCACAGAACATTGCAAATATTGGCCCCGCAGAAGAATATAGCTAATGAGGAAGGGATGCAAAATGAGGATGTCAATAGCCAGAGACTTCTTTCTTTTTCTTTGGTCTAATCATGTTTGGTATTTAAGATCTGAACCATATATTTTGATTTTGATAATGATAATTCTCAATCCAAACAAAAAAGGAAAAATAACCACGAGTAACACATGTATGGAGCATATATAATGTAACGTGTGCGTACTTAAGACAAAAATCATTGTCAAAAAAGAAAAAGCGAAAGTGAAAAGGTTAAACTTCTAATCCCTCATTCCCAACAAAGCTTGCAAGTATGGCCTATGTACTCGACCATACAAAAAAAAAAAAAAGTGTTCTAGTCCTTTATTCCAAACATTGCTTGCCAGTAATCACCAAGGCATCCAACCAAACATGTTTTTGACACACTTCTGATTTGCCCTCATAGTACCCTCACCCTCAGGTGTTGAGACTGTTAACTCGAGTCATAACTTTGTACATGCAGGGTTAAAAGCCATCAAAGCAAATGCTCACAGGGATAGCCATAGATAGAAGGAAGAAAAGTACCAGCTGGATTTAACTTTTATGGAGATAGTATTGCAATATTACCTAGAAAACATTGATTCCTCAATAATATTGCAAAACTAGTTCCAAATCGTTGATAAATTGAGAAAATATTCGTCTAGTTTGGGCTTTTTTGGTTTTTTTTTTATTATTTTATTTTGCATCTCTTGTTTCCAATGTCTTTAATTTCCCTTCTTAACAAAATACAATTGAACAATTGGTATCTTTCTTGCTTGTAAGAAAATCTATAATTCTTTTTATTTGGCATTTGAAAAAGAAGTCCAACAGGCAACACAGGGAGCTAGCTTAGGTTTGAAAAAAGGGCCATCGACTGGAGCCCACAGAATCTGCCGGGCTTTTATTATTTTGAGAAGCAAAGCAGCAGATACCGGACGCTGCACGTGAGGATATTCTTGGATCCTTTATTATTAAAGGGAAGGGGATGGGGGATGAATGCAGTGCAGTTGGGGCCTTGTGGGATAGGGGAAAGAAACAAATTAAAACAACCATAATCTTGGAAGAAAAATTTTGTGAGTGTGTGTGTGAGAGAGAGAGAGATATGGAGCCTGGTAGCGGGTCATTAGTAGATCTGGAAGGCCAGGGCATGGACCGCAGCATAGTCCACGAGGAGGCAGAGGAGAGGGGGGAGATGTTCTCCTCTTTACGTGAAGGTGATTGGAACTCAATGCTGGAGTTCCTGAAACAGCACGGTTCCAGATCGAGCATCGTCCATCCAGTGTCGACAGAATTCAAAGACACGATCGTGCATGCAGCAGCAGCCCTCGGCCAGACAGAGGTGGTGAAGGACCTGCTAGTGCGGATAAAGGAGATGAACCTTGAGATGAGTTTAGGGGTCCTCCTTGCCAACCAGCTCGGCAACAATCCCCTCCATAGTGCTGCATTGATGGGGCAGGTCGGCACTTTGAGGGTGATATTCGAAGAGGTTCCTGAGCTGGCCTCGGCTCGGAATATATATGGAGAGACGCCCATCTTCCAAGCCGCTGTCAGCGGCTCTAAACAAGTCTTTTCCGAACTCGCGTCTATGCTACCACCAGATACTAAAGACATAATTACCATGCTCAGAAGGAATGATGGAGATACCATTCTCCACTGTGCTCTATCTGGGGAATACTTCGGTTTGTACTCTCTCTTTTATATATATATATATATATATATATATATATATATAAATATGAAAATATTCAAACTATATTCAAGTGCATCTATTCCTCACCATGTGTGGTGAGAGACACCCATTTTGGAGAAGTTTCAAATACAAAAGGGATTTTGTATCTGATGGAAAGATCCCCTTTTGTACTTGAAACTTCCCCAAAAGGGATGTCCCTCACCACACATGGTGAAGGATAGATGCACTTGAATATCCCCCATATATATATAGATGCTCCTATGAAAGATATCACTCATCTTATGTGAGAGATATGGTAGGAGCCCTCACATTTAAGTTGTTGGCATTGGATATGGTAAATGTAAGGGCCCACCTTATCTCTCAAAGGGAGAGATACTCTCATAGGAGCATCTATATATATATATATATACACACACGCGCGAGCGCTAGTTATCCGTGCGCACCGTGGGTGGGACCCACCTGATGGTTTGTATGGTGGACCTAATTTCGCATAGGGCATTGCACCTATCTGAATGTACTAAACCGTTGGATCAACTACACTCTCATCCTAATGGACTATATACTATTAAACTTGTGGGGCCATATGAAGATGCGATCGAGTTTAGGGAAGGGACATATTTTTTGCAGAGATAAAGGACCAAGGGAGGTCTTTCGATCCCCCCAGATTCCATTCTGGAGGGGTCATGTGGGCCCCACATTAAGGAGCACGCATTGATTGAGTGCGCGAGTCGCGCACTTGATCAATACTATATATATACATATATATATATATATATGGAAATGCTCATATGAGAGACATCTCTAACTTTATATGAGAGATTGGGTGTGGGCCCTCACATCCATATCCAATGTTAACTATTTAAATGTAAGGCCCCCCCACCCTTATCTCTCATATAAGGTAAGAGATGCTCATATATTATGAGAGATAAGGTGGGGGCCCTCACATTCATATTCAATGCCAACAACTTAAATGTGATGGCTCTTGCCTTTATCTCTCATAGTAAGGTGAGAGATGCTCTCATAGGAGCATCTCCTATGAGAGATATCTCTCACGTTAAATGAGAGATTGGGTAGGGGCCCTCACATCAATATCCAATGCCAACAACTTAAATGTGAGGGCCCCCACTATTATCTCTCATAAAATGTGAGAGATAACTTTCATAAGAGCATCTCCCATATGTGTGTGTGTGTGTGTGTGTGTGTGAAAAATATTCATGTGCATCCATCCCTCACCATGTTATGGTGAGGGACAATATAGGAGGGTTGACTTTATAACACGTTTGAATCATCCACACACATGAAAACCCCTTAAGTACACTAGACTCATTGAATTTTCACCTATCGAAATGGATTGGATCGCTGGATCTAGGGTCAAATCTTTCCATTTAATATAAAATCATTAAATTTATGGGCCATGAATGAAGGGGTTAGAGGCATAGGGATTGACCCCAAATTTGATATATGGTCTTATCCAAAATGTCTTTTCCCATCCCCCACAAGCCCCATGATCAGTGGGGTTCCATTAAGTTTGTCCCTCATCACACGGGAATATCCCCCTATATATATAGGGGCTAGCTCTCATAAGCTTAAGCTTAGGTTAAGATAAGCTCAAGTGTGTGGTAGGGCCCACCTGGGGACCCTCATGGGGACGGGGATGGAGGAAATTTCAATGACTCCCTTGGATCCTCCTCTCTGTAAAAAATTAGCATCAACCGTGATTTCTATCATCTCCATATGGGCCAAAAAGTTTAATGGTCAATAGTCCATTCGAATAGATACATAGTCAATCCAACGGTCCAGTAAATTCAGATCTGACCAAAAGTTGGTGGACAGGTGAGCCCCACAAGCATGAGCTTAAAGAATTTTATCCTAAGCTCAACCTTGCTCATATATATATATATATAAAAGAAGGGGGACATTCATGTGCATCCATCCCTCACCATAAGGTAAGGGACACTTACATGGCTTTCCCTCTTTGCACATAAACATTCTTTTTCTGCAAATGACCATATATGGCTTTTCATCTTTTGCACATGAATGTTTCCAAATATGTAAGTGTCTCTCACCCTATGGTGAGGGATGGACTCCATATATATATATATATATATATGGGAGGTGCTCTTATGAGAGACACTCTCACCAAATTTATAAGAGATGGGTGGAGGCCCTCACTTCCATATCCACTCTCACCAACTTAAATACAAGGACTCCCAACTTAAATGTGAGGGCCCCCACCAAACTCTCACCAACTTGGTGAGAGTGTCTCACTAGAGCAATGTGAGGGCCCCCACCAAACTCTCACCAACTTGGTGAGAGTGTCTCACTAGAGCATCTCTGTATATATATATATATATATATACACACATATATATCGGGAAATGCTCCTATGAGAGCACTTCTCACCTTACTATGAGAGATAAGGTGGGGGCTTTCGCATCCATATCCAATGTCAACAACTTAAATGTGAGGGCCCTCACCTTTATCTCTCATAGTAAGGTGAGAGTGTCTCTCACAATAGCACATATATATGTATGTATATGTATGTATACATATACATACATACATAAATATATATATATATATATATATGTAAGTGTAATTCGCTGGAATGCATGCTAACCATGACAAGTAGTGGTGAAGCCAGGGTTTTTGTTTGAAGGGGATGGACCCAAATGAGTAGTTGGGTTTGTGCGGGCAAACCCAAAATTCTCATGTGGTTTTGGAGGCGAGCCCAGAGTTTTCAAGTGAGCTATGGAAACAAACCTAGGTTAAATGGGTGATTGTTCCAAAAAAAAAATACATGTACTTAGATAAGCAACAGAAAGGTGTCATCATAAAAATGATTTTGGGAAATATCATCTAAACTAGATCATCATAGACACAACAGCGGACTCAGAATTTTCTTTGGGTGGTACGGGCAATGATCAAGTGAAGAAGTTAAATATTGCACTATTCTATTTCGTACTATTTTATTCTTGTAATATTTAGATCTCTAAATATTGTATCATGTAAACATCTAAACTGGCCCTACTCTTTATCTCCTAGAGTCTGGAACTCCGGATAAAGTTTCCTGATGGAGTCAAGACCATCTTAGGAAACTTACAAATGATTTGCACCCACTTCAAACTCAGGAGGCCACCAAATGTAATGCCGGGCCTGAATATAAGAAAATGTAACGGGCCCACTAAATGATTCTTATGATTTCAAAGTAAGTTATAGTGAAATTTGCAATTGATTTTGAACAAATTGAAGTGCTCTCATTATGAAATTAACCAATTATATAAATTTTCTTGTTATCGTCATAGGATTTGATTTGGTCACAATCTTTATCATCTCAATATAACTTAGATGGTTTTTTCATTATTTTAAGTTTCTTTTAGCTTGTCAGTATATAAATTATATTGCATGTGCTAAGCACGGACAAGTTTTGCTAGTATCTACATATATATATATGGGGGCTGCTCTCCTCAGCTGCAGCCCCCTTCTATCCTCAGCTGCAGGCATGTGAGGAGGGCTGCAGCTGCTCTCCTCACATGCCTGTAGCTGAGGATAATGAGGGCTGGAGCTGAAGAGAGCAGTCCTCTATATATATATACATATATATAGGGGGCTGCTCTCCTCAGCTGCATGCCTGCAGCTGAGGATAATGAGGGTTGCAGCTGAGGAGAGCAGCCCTCATATATATATATATATATATATATCTAGTCATATAGACCTTTCGAGTTGGACAATGGATGGACCAAAATGGATTTGGCCCATGCAAACTCCAAATTACCTTCCTCATTTTGGCCCAATCAAACTCCAAATTATCTTCCTTGGATGCGAGTAAACCTCAGCTTGATTGAATGATCATGGTTGAACCTCAGCTAGATTGAATGAACATGGTCATTAACCCAAGGGCTTGAATGTTTATGTATAACGCATGCAAGTGATATTGGCATAATCTATGGTGACTTTTCATTTTGATTGTGTGTTACAGATTTAGCAAAGGATATACTAGAAAGGTTTAGCCAACTGGTTTATTATCGGAACGGCAGGGGACTCACACCTCTCCATATTCTGGCCAACAATCCTTCTGGATTCAAGAGCGGATGTCAACTTGGATTATTGAATCGTCTCTTATATTCAAGTAATGAACCAAATCAACTCCTTTCTCTCTCTCTCTCTCTCTCTCTCTCTCTCTCACTACTTTTTTTTATTAAAATTCGAAAAGATTTTAAATATATGTATATATATATTTGTGTATATGAACTTTTGTCTCATTTTAAAAAGTACATGACGATTAGAATATTTCAAAAATAGAATAAAAGTTTTTCACTTTTCTTTCAATCAAGTCCTCTCAATAAAGACAAATCTGAAAATGTTAAAAATATCCTTATTACAGGTTTTTGTCTTATCTTAACCCTTTTTCATCTCCAAAAGCACCCCAAAAATCACTTTATGAGCTTCATTGACTGAATGTTATGGCAGGTAGGGGCAGACCCACGTACAGGGTCGTGGAGCTGAAACCCTACCGTACCTGAAAAAGTTAAAAGAATTTTAAAAATGCCCCTACAATTTTTTAAAATTCTTATATCTTTTCTTTTACATCTGCCCCTTCCCCCAATATTTCCTTTACATAAAGGCCCCATAGCTGATTTTCCTGAGTCCGCCATTGATGGTAGGTACCTTCTTTTGATGGTTCAATCACCTAGGAAAATGCTAAAACTTGTCTTACGATTCTTTTATATGCATTCTCATATGAAACAAGTTTCAACTTTATTTTGATGATCATAAACCATATAGTGAAGCTAGTAATTTTTCATTCATTTTAAAATCCATAGAAACCTGTCAAAGTTAGTCGAAGTGAGCCCCACTAGGTTGTTTGGGTTGGACTTAATCATATCTCTTAAATGATTTATTAAAGAAAGCTTTTGAAAATTTATATAAGGGTGTTTTTATCATTTTTCAATTTTTATAGTGAGGCCTTGATTGAAAGAAATGTGGAGGACTTTTACTCCTTTGATAATTTGAAATCTTCATTTAGTTTTTTGAAAATGAGCTAAACATATTGCTCTATTTTGAGATTTTCCATTCAAATTTTGCCTCAATCATGGCAGGTATAAAGGTTCCGACTAGGACAAATTCAGATGTACCTACAGAAATAAAGCAAGAGAATGGCCTCAGAGAATTAGCTGGCGACCACAAATTAAATGTGACCGTTGCCAATTTCTGGGAAAAAACTTTTGCAGCGTTGGGTGAGTAAAGAATCAATTTTATGACTTTTCATTGTCATCATCGTCATCTTCCTGTTGTGGGCGTTGTGGTTTAATACCATTAGATCAGGCTTGGGTACTCGGCCTGTTTCTGGAACTCGATCTACACTTTCATAGGACGTGCTTGTGAAGAAGTACGTGGCTTTTAGCGTAAACCAAAGGAGAGAGAATCACGTGAGAGAGTGCGTAGTTCGTGATGTGCCTACGTTTACTTGCCAAAGAAAAACGCACTATTTGTTTTACCATTTCACTCTTAGGTATTGAGTTACAAGTTACATTATATATAGAAACTCTCACTTACGTGAGAAAGCCTAATACAAATATCAACATATCATTGACCCAAAGCCGGTCCCTGGCTAATCCAATGGATCAAATCCAGTGAATGCGGAAATATAATACATAAACCCAGCAGCATCAAATAGGGCTACCAACAGGTGTTGCACACCATCTTCATGGGATTTTGTGTTCGTCCTAGTGTCCTAGAACCAAACTGGTCATACATTTACAGCTTGCAAACACCCATGTGAAACACAAACCCTCCCCCTTCAAATCCAACAATAAAGAGGAAAATGGAAAGGTCCGGCTGCAATTAAAGCAGCTGGTCCTAAATAGATTAATCAAAGCCTCACCCATACCATGACAGACTTAGTTGGGCTCTAAAATTAGATTATTCAGAATCACCCACTACCATGACAGAACTTAGTAAGTTTCTTAATAGATTTAACTTGCGAGTTTTTGCTGCTAGTAAAATCCAATGTCGAATATTAACTTGTGCAGCATCAATTTGAAATGAGTACCAATTAAAAACCCAAAAGAAAGGTCCCACATCCACATCCAATGCCCACGACCTACATGTGAGCCCTATTACCTCAACAACATCTTCCCATTCCCATATACATGAAAAATATTCATGTGCATCCATCCCTCACTAATATATATTTAATGAAGAAATATTTAAACACTTACAATACTCCTTTTTCGTTCCACCCCCCTCCCCCCGCCACCCCCTCCCCCCCCCTTTTTTTTTTTAAATCAGCGGGGGCTCCATGTTGAGTCAATCTAAACCTTAAAAAATGCCCGGGCATTTTACTGCTCCTCATATATGTACAATATTATCATTTCCTGTCATTTTTCATTTTCCAGACTACAGGTCGATAAGACTTTGATGATATTGAAATATTTATTTACATACACTTTAATTTGAACAATGGGACTTGAGTAAAATGCGTGATGCAACAGTCTAGACCAAATCATCTTTTTCCACGAACGCTGAGTATTTATGAATGAGGATGACGATGTCGATGATCCTTTTTTCTGCCATTGGAACAGATCGGAGGCGACCACTTCGAAAAAGGAGCCCAGAGCAACGACACGAGACTTCAGAGCCCCGTCCTTCAGCTGAAGATCGTTTTTTTCAAACATCTCTCCGTTGTTTTTGGAACTCATTGTATTCAGTTTGGTACTCATTCTAATCAGTTCCCGATATTGGCTTTGCTACTCATTCTGACATTGGAGTATTACGTCATTCGAATATTGGCTTGGCCATCATTCTAGCAGTAGAGAAGGTAAAAATCTTCTCGTTACAATCTTCTCCATTATTGTTGTTGTGATATGGTGACAATCATATTAAGAACACATCTTTTAATTTCCTGGCTGTGGTAAGATCTTTCAAATGCCTTGTGGTTAAAGAAGAAAAATACATTCTAATGTTAAAATGGGAACAATAAAATCAAGGAAACACACATTGTGACGCCCCGGAGTCTCACATCGACTATAAAGAGGAAAGTGAATGGGGTTATATGTAACTCTATTTCAGAAATCCATCCTTAGCTCTAATGTAGAAACCCATCCTTAGTACTCTATTTCAAATCCATCCTTAGCTAAATTGTCTCTTGCTCTCATTTGATAGAAAAAAGGAAGTCTGAAGATTTTTATCGAGATTGACCACCTCTTTACAACATCAAACGACTCCAGGGAATCTTTCACACATACCTGATGCCGCAAACACACAGCGAAGTCCAACTTCCACAAATAAACCACGAAGATCAAGCGCTTTACAAAGACCGTACCCTCAAAGCTAGCGACAACTCTGCCTCTATTGATAAAGCAAAAACCATGCACGCTGAAGCAGAACGGAAAAACTCACAGTGATAATCCTTAAAAAATACGCTCCAATGATTGCCAATAACACTCCCATAAAAAAAATTTGTTAAAAATCTACTAGACAGGGGAGGGGGAGGGCGAGGGGGAGGGACAGTAGAAGATGAGTGGTGCCCTCCTTCCAATTCAAACATGTAATAGCTTTGGGTGTGTTTAAATTAATCTTTGGTGTGTTTAATGATTTTTTTTGGTTTATCTATCCTAACATCATCCATCATCATCATCCGGAAGCAGAAATTACGCTTCCCCTATGTAGAATTTGATATTTTATCAACGTGTTAAAGTCATCCGCCTCGGAAGAACCGCTCCTTACCCCACTCATAAGGA
>QPKB01000865.1:0-10000 GCA_003546025.1 Camphora micrantha
ACCTGAAATTTGACGTGGAGCTTCTTGAGCAGTAGATAGGACCAACCATAGGCTTTGGTTTGAGTTTTGAAGCCGTTGGGGTCCCGCAAATGCTTGCCTTAATTTCGCCATGAGAGAAATGCCGAGCTTTGACTTGTGGTCAACCGATGTCCGATTGACCTGAAATTTGACAGGGAGCCTCCTGAGTAGTAAGTAAGACCAACCATGGGCTTTGGTTTGAGTTTTGAAGCCTTTTGGGGTCCCGCAAATGCTCGCCTTGATTTCACCTCGAGGAAAATGCCGAGCTTTGAAACTAGGCCAAACGATGTCCGTTTGACCTAAAACTTGACAGGGGACCTATTGGAGTCATTTTGAGATGATCCATTAGCTCCAATTTGGATGCCATGATTCCGGGGTGCTCCGCGCCGGTAGGCCTGTTTTTGCTTCCGAGAGTTGATGAAGGGTCAAACGTCGTCCGTTTGACTTGAAATTTGGCAGGGGGCCTTTTGGAGGTATTTTGAGACCATCCGTAGGCTCTGATCGAAGTTTTGAAGTCTTCGACACTGTCGCTGCCGGGAGCTCCTGTCTGGCTGTCGGAGGAGTGAAGTTAGGCCAAATGATGTCGAAATGGCCCGAAACTTCATGTGTACCCTCTTTTGGCTGCTTTGAAGGATCTTGCAGTTTTTGTTTGATTCTGACAAGATCTGGTGCTTGAAGTGGCGCCTTCCTATTTATGGCAGGATGTGGCTCCATGTAGCTTTTGGTGTTGAAGGGACATAGTGACATTTTTGGTGTCAACAAATGCCCCCTCGAGGTACAGCGACGAGGTGTCAGCTCTGGCAGTCGGTGTGCCTCGAAGAGAATTTGAAGGAGATCTTCTTGCTTGACCAAGAGTCTTGAGCGTTTTTCTTTTGATGGAGTTGCTTTTTTGAGCTTCCAAGGGATTTCGCGGTAATGAGAGGGGTCATGTACCGTCTCAAGGCAAGGATTTTGAAATGACATTTGGATATGGGTTTTTGGTAAATTCTACTGAACTCTGCTCAGGCCAGTGTAGCCGGTCGACCACGCCTCCCATGAGGTCGACCGCGTACACTAGAAACAGGTTCTGAAAAATCCAGGATTTTCTGTCAGAACCTGTGTGGCCAGTCGACCGCGCAGTTGGGCCGGTCGACCGGGCTTATAGCCGTTGGGCCATATGACCGTTAGACCCGGTCGACCGCGTGGGCTTGAGGTCGACCGGGCCAACTAGCCGTTGGGCTGTTTTTTGTATAAAAGTCCTTTCTCTTCCTTTCTTTCAAATGGCTGTTGTAATGCAATTTTTGAACCATTTTGAAGCCTAAAGAAGAGGAACAAGCTAGGATAGCTAGAGGCTAATTGGAAATCAAATGTTTGAGATTTAAAGAGGTATATCTTTTAAAATAACTTTGATTTTCATTTCATTTAAATTCATGCATGTTCAAATCTTTGTAATTTCATATGTGCATGATTTCTAGCCTTAGTTGAGATGTTTTGCAAACACAATATAACCTTGGAATTCTAGTTTGTGTTTGCAAACATCCTCATCCCAATTACATGTGTTTTTAAACTTTAAAACTTCATACAACTTGTGTAACATGTCTTTCCAAGTTGTTTGATTTCTACATGTGATTGGTTTATAACTTCAATCATCATTTTCAGTGCTTAGATTTTCAAATGCATCAAGCATTCATTTGTGAGCTTCTTTTTAGAAAATGATTGAAGTAAACATTCATACACTTTGAGCACACACCTTTGCTATTTGTTTGTGTATGTTTTGTTCTTGATTTAAACTTTCATATCAGCCTATCTAGAGGCAAATGTTTTGAGCTTAAATTGTATCTCTTTGAGTGTTTATGTAGACACTTCTTTGAGAAGAAATCTTTATCTTGTTAAGGTTATTGCTTAGCCTAAGAAAAGCACATTGTAGAGGTTATTGCTTAGCCTTTGAAAAGCATCTTGTAAAGGTTATTGCTTAGCCTAGAAAAGCACATTAATAGGTTGTTGATTAACCTAGAAAATCATCATTGTAAAGGTTATTGCTTAGCCTTTTGAAAAGCATAAATAGTGGAAATCCGGTGGGGTGTTGGAACACAAGCCGGTAGTGGATGTAGGCATTGAGGCCGAACCACTATAAATCTTTGTGTAAGATTGTATGCTTGTGGTGATTTCTCTTGTTAGCTTCCGCATCTTGTTTGGTAAATCATCTTGTGACTAGTTGTTTTTCATTAAAGTTAAAATTGGCCTTGATTAGTCATAAAGTGTAGATCACCCTATTCACCCCCCCCCCCCCCCCCTCTAGGGTTAGGATCCCGGACTTTCAATTGGTATCAGAGCCTTGTGCTCTATTTTAGGATCAAGTGTTTTTAGAACTCTTGATTAGGTGTAAAAACCTAGAGTCTAAACCCTAGTATTGTGTTTTCATGAAAAACCATTAGAATGGATTCCACTACTTTAGATTATATAGATTCTTGTGTAGATTCTTCTAGATCCCTATTTCTTCCATCTATTGGAGATTCAAACCTTCAAATTAATGAATCTCAAATTGACTTAAAAGAAGAAGAAAATGATGAAAATGAAGATGATATTCACCAAGCTTATGATGAATTGTATACATTGTCTCTAAAGCTTGTTAAGAAAAATAAAAGATTAGAAGAAGAATCTAAAAGACTAAATGAGGAATTAGTCTCTTCAAAAGATGAACTTAGAGAGAAAGAAGAATTAATAAATTGTGTAGAATCTAAGTTCATGATCTCTTTACATAACCTATCTATTGTTCAAGATGAACTAAATGATTTAAAGATAGGATGTGATGAACTAAATAAGGAAAACTTAGAACTAAGAGATCAATTAAAAAGGAAAGACAAAGACTTTAACTCTTTAGAATCCAAGTTGAATATCTCTAAGAAAGATTTATCTAATGCTCAACATGAACTAAGTAATGTGAAGTCAAATAATGATGAGCATAATAAAGATAACTTAAATCTAAGAGATACTTTAAAAAGACAAGATGAAAACATTACCTATTTAAAATCCAAATTAAACTTGTCTAATGATCAAATTAATTTGCAATCCTTGGAACTTGGATCTAATATTAACAAACTCAAACTTGAGTTAAAACTTGCCAATGAAGAACTAAACAAACATAAGGGATTTGAAAATGAACTCATAATGGTTAAAAATGAGAATTCAACCCTTAAAAAGCAAGTCACTCAACTTGAAAGCTATAAACAAAAGTATGAGTGCAAATTTACCCAAGGTGAAGAGAAATTTGAAAAATTATTTAGATTGGGTAAATCTCAAAGAGATAGGACGGGTCTTGGTTACAATAGGAATATTTCACATGACCCTAAATTCACCAATACTTTTGTGAAAGGTGAGTCCTCATTCTCTAGCACTCATTCTCCCTTGCCCATGTCTAAATGTAATTATTGTGGCATTGAAGGGCATTTTAGGTTTGAGTGCAAATTAAGAAAAAGCCAAGTGTCTAAACCCATCTTTGAAGTCAAGAAAGTAAAATCAAACTCTATGAAGGGTAAGACACTAAGTATCAAAGAAGACTCCAAGAAAATCAAACAAGTTAAATCAATTAAAAAGGAGTCTCCTAAGATAGATTCTAAAAAGGTTAAACAAGTTAAACCAATTATAAAAGAATCTATCAACAAAAATGTTCTCAATCTATCTCCCTTAAGTCATCATATGAAAGAACTTTTGAATAAAGTTGCAAAGTTAAATCTAAAATTCAAAAGTCAATTAAAGGGAGAAAATAAGAAGAAGAGAACTCAATCCCCTAACAAGAAGAAACACCAACCTCAAAAGACTATTCACCAACCTAAGCTAAATTTAGTTAAATCTAAACATAATGGTGATAAGTCTAAATTAAAAATTTATCAAGTCAAATCTCCTTCTTCCTTAGTTAGTAGGATTTCTAAAATAGACCTAAAAGTCCAAGACCTTAGATGGATACCTAAGGTTAGACCTTTAGACAAATACTAAGATCTCTTTATTAGAGAGGACCATTCTTATCTCATAGTCATATGTGTTAATGGTCTTTAGTCTAGCTCCTTGTGCTTTTCTTAGTATCTTCTCTTGGTTTTAGCTATAGTTATTTTAGGTTTATTTGTTGTCAATGCTTTTTGTTTTTAAAAGGTATGTTATGTTAAAATGCATGTTGTTGATCAATTTGGTTTGAAAAAGCTTTATCAAAGTTATATCTCTTTAAATCAATTGATTTGTTTTTCAAATGTGTTTAAATTTGATTGAATTATTAGTTAAATCAGTTTTTATCAAATTAAATGTTTTTGAAAACTCTTTCTTAGTCTTACAAGGCTTTTTGTATTTCAAAAGGAATTTTGTAGAAATGATTTTATAAAATCTCTTTTCTACTTCTTTTAAGCTTGTAGGATAGCTGGGGTAGGGGTAGTTTCAGTAGAGGTTGTCCCTGAATTTTTCAGGACATTTTCCTCTCTCTGTTTCTATTCTGTTGTCAGGCCAGCACTGTTGGCCCGGTCGACCGCGTGGATTGGCCGGTCGACCGGCCACACGGGCCCAGCAACTTAAAAATTTGCTCTGTCCCTGTTCTGGCTCATTCTGTTTTCCCTTCTTTCCCTCCTTCAGCAGGTCGACCGCCCTGGACTGTTGCTCCCTCCTTCCCAACCTCTCAGCTGGTCTTTCTTCCTCTTCTTCTTCCTGGTTTTCCTCCTCTCTCTCTCTTCTTCTCCTCGTCTGGTTCTCTCTCTCTGCTGTTTCTCACTCGTCTGCTGTCTCTCTCTCGTCTGGCTCTCTCATTCTCCCTGTCGTCGGTTTGCAGCTGGTCCCTGTTTCCCTCTCTCCCTGTTTCTTCATTCACTTGTTTTCCTTCCATCTCTCAGGTATTACACTTTGCTCCAAGCTGTGTAATTTCCTCTGGCAGACTCATCAGCCCATCCCTTTGGTCATCCCAGGTCTGTGCTGCTGTAGTCCAAATCTGTGGACTGTTTTTCTGGTTTCCCTTCTCCTCTGTGTTCTCTTTCTGTTACTGGCTCTTCCTTCACCTCTGTGGAGTGTGTGTAGCCTGCAGAGCACTCTATTGGGCAGTTGAAATCTGTAAATCTCTTAGGCTCATAGTGAGCACCCCAACTGTTTGACAAATTGCCTGAACCATTTTTTCAAATCTTTTAAAGGCATTTGTCTAGGCTGTCAGTCTTGTGTGAGCTTCTTCACTACTAGTATCTTCTCCGACCATCTATGGCTCGCACTAAACAGACTTTCAGGAGGCCTAGCAAAAAGTCCAAGACTGGACAAGCATCCTCCTCTCACAGATCTCCTTCGTCTTCTCCCGAGGCTCCTCCTCCTCCTGCTGTGATTCGATTCAACCCTATTCATGCTCCATCATCAGTTGTCAAATCCTTTAGGAGCAAAGGGATCATCGTAGAGAAATTGTGTATCATTGAAGATCTAGTGGACTATCATGTCCCTGCTCTCCTTGAAGCCATTGGCTGGGGGAGTATCTTGACCTGGAGTGGCAACACTTTTGCCTCCTCTGTCCATGGCCTCTATGAATCTATCTGTGCCACCTCTGCGAACTCCTTCACCATTAGATTCATGCATGGTGGAGAAGTGGTCACCATTGATACTATCTCCTCCATCATGGGTATTCCCAAGTCTTCTGGACCCAAGTTCATTTCTGATGTTTTACCCCTTGATGAGAGAGACTCTGTCACCACTTCTTTGTGTGGACACCCTGAGGAATGGTCAGCCAGAAACTTTCTCCAGGCCTCCTCTATGATTCCTCCTCTTCGGATTATTCACAGCATTTTCACTCACTCCATTTATCCGAGGAAAGGAAACAGGACCGAGGTTACATCATATATGGCAAACCTCTTATTCAACGTTGTCTCCGGTATCCCCATGTGTCTCCCTTCGATTATCATGCATCATATTATCAGAGTTATCACAGGCTCTCAGCCCTGTGCAGCTCCATTTGGGTTCCTGATGACCCAACTCGCTGCTTCTTATGGAGTGATTCCTCCTGCTTCTGAGAGACCGGAGACCACAACTGTCTTCAACAAGACCAATATTCTCTTGATGAAGCTACCTCCTCCACAGCGAGTGAACCCAATAGCAGAAGGAGATGCGGAGGTAGAGGCTGCAGACGTTGCAGTTGCAGATCCAGGAGCTGATCAGCCTCCTCCAGAGCCTGTTCAGCCTCCACATGAGCCCCTTCAGCCTCCTCTTCATGAGCCCCCTCTTCCTCCTCAGCCCCATCAGCCTCCTCCACAGCGCAGCTTGGAAGACCGGATGACATCTGTTGAGCACGTGGTGTCTTCCATGCGAGCCGAGTTTCAGGAGTTCCGTCAAGAGGTATCTGGCATGATGAAGAAGACCTTAAGATACCTCTCGAACATCTCCGGTAGCTGTAGGCGGCATGATGATGTGATGCCTCCCTCGCCTGCAGATTCTCCTTAGCTCGTAGGAGAGTTTTTCTCTTTTTGTGGGGAATTTATTCTGGGGATTTTGATGTATTTTCTGTTTATAAAACTCTCTGACTATATTACTGGCCATGATTTTGTTTTTGATTTTGATTTTTGTATTGGTCAAGTAATATGTAAATGAAATTGTACTAATCTTCAAAATTAAATCAATGAATCTTCAGTTTCATTTATTCTTCTCTTCTTGTTATGGTGAATGGCTATGATGCTTTGAATCTATATAATTATCTGTTATCTTAGTTTCATTCAAACACAGCATGAACAACCCATATACATGATAACCTGTTCTGCATTTCATTTTCTATTTCTATTGATAACAGGTGCTACTGAAAGGTATTTCTTTTCTCATGTATACAGGTTCCTTTGCAATTCAATGGCAAAGGGGGAGAGAATATCAGACATAGGGGGAGAGAAGATCAAACAAAGGGGGAGTGAAGATCCTCTCTTGGCATCAAATTAAAGGTGGAGAGAAGATCCAACTAAAGGGGAGTTATAGAAGATCAGATCTAACTGAGGGGGAGATCTGTCCAAGGATCTTAAAAGAGTTCAGAGCACTTAACAAAGGCTTAGAGCATGGAGAAAGCTCTAACACCAAGGTTAAGCTGCTCTCCAGAGACTTCAAGACCTGAAGCCCTAGAAGTGTTGTGATCGACTGAGTTGCCATCAAATTGCAAAGGGGGAGATTGTTAGGATTTTTGTATTGCTAATTTGATGGAAAGCACTATCTCTTTCAGTCATCTGATCACACACACGTTCAGCTTAGTCTGGACCTTGAAACCCGGACCTCAGACTTGAAAAAGCCATTGTTTTTCAAAGACTTCATCCTGCATGTTTTTAGAACTCAAATTGTATTTTTGAAAACCTAAGTTCTTCGTGCATGATTTTGAAAAATCGAGTTTGGATTCGAGGTTCTTGTTTTGCATACAGACTCCAGTTTTAGAATCCTTTAGTATGCATAAATCATATTGGCTAAGAGTTCATTTTTCAATAAATCACTTTTTCAAAAATTCTACTGAACTCTGCTCAGGCCAGTGTAGCCGGTCGACCGCGCCTCCCATGAGGTCGACCGCGTACACTAGAAACAGGTTCTGAAAAATCCAGGATTTTCTGTCAGAACCTGGGTGGCCGGTCGATCGCGCAGTTGGGCCGGTCGACCGGGCTTATAGCCGTTGGGCCATATGACCGTTGGACCCGGTCGACCGCGTGGGCTTGAGGTCGACCGGGCCAACTAGCCGTTGGGCTGTTTTTTGTATAAAAACCCTTTCTTTTCCTTTCTTTAAAATGGCTGTTGGGATGCAATTTTTGAACCATTTTGAAGCCTAAAGAAGAGGAACAAGCTAGGATAGCTATGTTGACACCAAAAATGTCACTATGTCCCTTCAACACCAAAAGCTACATGGAGCCACATCCTGCCATAAATAGGAAGGCGCCACTTCAAGCACCAGATCTTGTCAGAATCAAACAAAAACTGCAAGATCCTTCAAAGCAGCCAAAAGAGGGGTACACATGAAGTTTCGGGCCATTTCGACATCATTTGGCCTAACTTCACTCCTCCGACAGGCAGACAAGAGCTCCCGGCAGCGACAATGTCGAAGACTTCAAAACTTCGATCAGAGCCTACGGATGGTCTCAAAATACCTCCAA
This sequence comes from Camphora micrantha, assembly GCA_003546025.1. NCBI lineage: Eukaryota > Viridiplantae > Streptophyta > Magnoliopsida > Laurales > Lauraceae > Camphora > Camphora micrantha. Next base: position 8,109 of record QPKB01000865.1, read on the forward strand.
AAGGCCCCCTGCCAAATTTCAAGTCAAACGGACGACGTTTGACCCTTCATCAACTCTCAGGAAGCAAAAACAGACCTACCGGCAGCGGAGCACCCCGGAATCATGGCACCCAAATTGGAGCTAATGGATCGTCTCAAAATGACTCCAATAGGTCCCCTGTCAAATTTTAGGTCAAACGGACATCGTTTGACCTAGTTTCGAAGCTCGGCACTTTCCTCGAGATGAAATCAAGGCGAGCGTTTGCGGGACCCCAAAAGGCTTCAAAACCCAAACTAAAGCCCATGGTTGGTCCTACTTACTACTCAGGAGGCTCCCTGTCAAATTTCAGGTCAATCGGACATCGGTTGACCATTTATTATATACTCCCTTACCCTCTACGTATGGAGATAACACCCCCCTTCAGGGATTTGAACCACACACGGAAAGGTAGGGGAAATACACCAAGTTGAGAGGACATTACGATTCGATGGCACTTCACCGCAGTGATTTTGGGCGGTGAGGAGCAACACATATCCTTAAAGACGCACTTCTGAGCTAGGGAAAAAAAAAAAAAAAAAAAAGATCGAAACCTTTTGCGCTTAGGCCCCTATCTCTGCCGCCTGGGCTCTTGTCTCTGCATAATCCCCGGTAGGGGCGTCAGAACAGGGAGGGGCGAATTACCTGCTCGGTTCGTACGAGTCGCTTATTGATAGATTGGGGGAATCACAGGCAGAGCAAGCTACGGGTGGGATCATTAGCTGGGCTAGTGAGATTCCATTTCTCTGCCCCGACTTCCCGCTATTGGCGGGCTATACATAGCCCTATAACCCGCTTTCTGTTACCGGGTTCCGATACGGGACTGGGACTAGGCGAAGGTAAGCTGGATATGCTATGAAGAATGATACTCGAGCCGTGCCACTGCTACTAATGCCCATACTATGATACCACTACTGTGACCATTCCATCCCGGTGCCGCGGACAGGTCAGCCCACTCTCTCACTCAAATATGGAAAAAGATATGTGACTGCGACAGAACCGGCTCTACAGCTAGGTCTACTCCGCACTTATGGGACTGGATCACCGGGATCAATAGAATCTACAGGATCGACTTCTGTGTCTGGATTTGTTACTGGTAACGGATTTTGAACCGTTGATGTAGCTGGGTCACTCGGGGTCCCAAGCCACTAGCCATTCCTGGACTGAACCGACTTTTTGAATAAAACAACGAACATTCAAGGAAGGAACAGTTTCACATGCAAAAAGTGAGGACTTGAAGTAGGCACTTCACACTAACCCATTCAATCAAAGAAAAATCATTGAATTGGAATGGAGTATTAGACATACCGAATCCTTTCGAAGATCGCTGGCAAGGGGTTAAATGAGTTCCGATATCTCCTCCCCCCCTGCTGAACACTCCGCTAGACCGACTCGAACAAGGCTTAACAGCAATGGCTGTCTGACTTCTCGGGTCTTTTAGATACTCCGCGTATTCTGCTTCCAGTTCCTCCTTCTTCAGATCTTTCGAGATCTGAGGTTCTTCACGTATCATCATGGAGATAGACCGCCTAGGATAGATCATCTTTGGTGATGATGGACCTTCATCAGTCTGATTGCCTTGCTTGTCATCATTTCTGAGGGACAGCTGTATTGTCCCATCTTTTTTGTCGCGAACATAGTCACTTCGTGGGGCGACTAGACTTGGCCGCTTCTCATTGTATTTCAACGACCAGGCTCGAGGAATTAGAACTTCATTCGGCTTTACCCTTTGTGGCGTAAGGATACGCCCCTCCACATCCTCCTGTGGGTAGAATCCATGAAAAGAACTCCGATTTCTTACCATAGGGGATAGAGTCTTGTAGACCCGGTAACACAGCTTCCAAGAGAGTGCTATATTAACCGATCCTTCAAGCATG
>QPKB01000865.1:15000-17928 GCA_003546025.1 Camphora micrantha
AGACCACTATAATAGTAAAAACATATAAAATGAGATGCACGATTAGCTTCAATTGAAAGGGCATCTTTCCCCCTCTCGAAGAGACAAATTTATATTGAAAGACCAAAGCTAAGAGCACCAGGGTAATAAGCGCGCAGTCCCATGGACTCAAAAAGTCAATACCCTTCAATTCTCTACGAAGACCTATTGATAAGAATGTACCAATCGTACCTAAAAAAAGATGAAATAGTTTAAGTTTAAGAAGCGATCGAAATAACTGTTGCATGTCCAGCAGTTAATGTTAATGAAGCTTCCACCACCACAACCTCCGCGGTCAGGATGACAACCTCTCCTAACCGATCTATTCGACCGTCGGCCCTGTTAAGGTGGAGAGTGGGGCTTCCGCATCACCCCATGCGGAGCCATACAACAGCATGACCACCGCTTCTTAAACTTAAACCAAATCCCAATTTTAAAGCCTAGGATCCAGTCGCTTGGACGACTTTAGTAAAGGGAGAATGTGGGCTAATGCTCGCCGAATATCTTTTCTCATTTTTTCTTTCTTTGTCTCGCTCCCCTTTTTCTTAATCCAATAAATAGGCGAGGTCCCTGTAGTTTTTCAGCCTCCGTTTGCAGGCTGCCAGATAAAGCCCTTATCAAGCAAGGCCTGATTCTCTTCCAATCCGATCACAGCATCCGGACAGATATGTGTGTGGAACAGAGCCCCTATAGACATAAAGGTTCTGGCTGGTCGGGCGGATAATGAGTCGGCAATCCACATTGGATCGATTGCTACTCTCGGAAAATTGAAAAAAGGGTGCTGCTTCGATGACAAGTACACAGGGATTACATGACTTTGATAGGTGCCGAGAATAAGGAACCACTTTCTATCAGATTAAGAAAGAGCATCCGAGAAATCATTACTCGTTGCAGCTACAGCCGTAGCCTATTCGTTAACTGGATCTCCTACCTCCACTTTTAGGGAAGGTTGTATTGAAGACACCACACTTAAGAAAAGAGCATATGACTTCCTTTGAGGAGAAGCCAATTGTCTTTTTAGACTACCCATTCAGCCTTAATGCACCAATGGCTAAGAAGGGTACGTACCATAAGGTCTATTTCTTTTGGGAAAGAAGGAAAAAAAGCCAACCCTGCTTTAGGAAAAGATGGAAGAGAAGAGGCTATGGGAACTGGTGAAGAAAGCTCCAAGCCGGTATATAGCTTAGCTCGTCCCATATGTTAAGTAGACAAAACAGGCATTTCCAGAGGTCTTTGAAAACATGTTCTTCTTTCTTCGTATGCCCAGATTAAGGCCCACGTAGAGTAGTTGTATGATCGCACGGCGTCCCATGTTAATCACCTTTTATGTAAGGGGAGAACTATAGAGGGGAGGAAAGAGAATATAAGTTCGTTTACTGCACCCGGGTCTGCATATTCAGGATTTTCTTAACCAAGAGCTAGCTTATGGATCAGATATCGATATCGGAAGATCAGGCCCTTCTTGACTTCGGTAATTTGCCTGCAGGGGGATCATCGAAGGTTGGAGAAAGAGATAGAAAGCTGACTAGAGTAGGGGGTAGAGGGGCTGTGTATATCTATTCCAATCGGGGTGATAGCTCGACTCGACAAATGGAAGAGAGATCAAATCGCGCGGGAGAGGGCATTTTTATGCATCATCTAGATTCAAAGTCAAGGTGTTGTTCGGATATTGATCGTAGCAAGCGTCACTTCCTTCATTGGATGGGTTCAGGCTTGCTTGTCTCGCTCTCATATTGGAAGGCTAGGTTTGGAACCCTCTAGGAACTGAATCGCTAGAAAGATCTCTTCTTTCGTTTAAACCAAGTGGGCCCTAAACCAAAGCTTTGATCGCTGTGCTTCCCCCTTATTGTTAGTCCTCTTACCATACACCACTTCGAATGGTTACTTCCCCCTTACTTAACATAGGCCGATTCACATCGTTTTTATAGGCAAACTCTGCAGTTGGAAGAACTTATTCCCACTTGCTCGGTCTCCCTTGCACTAAGCTCCTCAGCAAGTCTTCCAGTAAACCGACGACTGGAGTCTGGCCGTCCTGAGTGATAAGCACTGCTAAACCTCAGTTCAGTGCCTAATTTCTTCCGTAGCACCTCTATTAGAGGGCAGACTGGTGTCTTGATCGGACGTAATGCTCCCCTTTCGTCATAAGGCGTGCTTTCTCACCACCTAATGATGATCAAATCAAGGGTAGCCGGGTTCTAATTCCATATGCAGATTCTAATGGAAATCAAGACCCCGAAACTTATTTAGTTCCAGATGATGGAGAGCCAATTCGAATTCCGGATCCAATCCCATCTCCTGAGCTATACCTATAACTTCTGAAAATGTAGATTTGCCCGAACTTATTTAATAAGGCGAGATGGAGACCCTGATTTGGACCCTCGTGATCGAGCTTATGATTGTAAAGAACGCGGAGCCATAGTCAAACGATCCAAACCAGGTTGAGAGCGTCGAAGCTTATCCACCTGAAGCACTCACTTCTACTCCTGTCCTGCTGTGGAAGCAGTGGCCGGAAGCTTCACTGTGGAGGCAGGCGGTCTGATGGAGCTGATTAGATCCACAACCGAGATGGAGCCATCCCTGGAACCCAGGAGCGAAGCTATCCCTCCTGAGACCGGCCCATAAGAATCCATCTCAGGATTAGAACCTACAATACAAAGACTAACCATGGAGGTCACTGAAGCTACTGAATCGGCCTCTGAGAAGGAAGAAGAACAAGAGCTACTGCGGTTGAGGTTTTTCCGTCGTGGCTGCACCTGTCAAGTTACACGATCTTTCTCTTTGCCCGCTTAGGCCCCGAGCGCTCTTTTTTAAATGCTCTGGTGGAGCTGGAGAAGCCCTTATTAGTAAAGCTTCGGCCTTGCCTTTCTAATCGGCATCTTTTGATCGTTTCACTGTCATAATGGGAAAGAT
>QPKB01000866.1:0-17905 GCA_003546025.1 Camphora micrantha
AACTCAGCGGAGACGGAAGCTAAACGGAAAGGTGCGTGCTGACGAGTTATAGATTCACGCTGGCGACAGCTGACGTCTAAGCCCTCTCAAAACTTCTTTTCCCGCTCAGGACAATAAATGTAGCGCGTCAATCATGAGAAGCGAGACGGACAATTCCACGTGTCCTCATTTGATCACGGTTCGCGCCGCTGGACATGGGGAAGCGTACAGCCGCCTGGTGCAGCGTTTCGAATTTCGAGAACGGCGCTCGAGGCGAAGCGGCGTTTCCTCTGATACAAAAGGTTGCTGTCGTCTTGCTCTACCCACCCTCTGCATCCGAAGAACCAGTCCAGAAGCCTTTCTCTGCTGCTAAGTCAGATCGCAGCAACGTGTACCTGAGGGTTTTTCCGGTTGCGTTTTTCCGAGCGTGAGCTTTTCTTTTTCTTTAGGTTTCTCTTTCTTAACCACACATGGGGATTTACAGTCACTGGAGTAGAAAACGACATCGCCATAGATGGGCTTAGGGGGGCATATGAGATACCGGAAGACGTGTTGATCAGACGAGCGGATCCTGCAGACTATGCACTCCGCTCGTACTCGGGGGGCTGGATGCCCTTCCGTTGATTGCCATAGTAGAGGGCGGAGTTAGGTTCCCCTTCACTCACTTCTTAGGGCCTGTCTCAGCGCTTGGGCCCTCAGTCCTGTGTCAGCTGTCGCCTAACGGTTACAAGGTCATATGGGCACAGCTGCTCTGAATAGAAGCCTAGGTATTGACCTCGGCGTCCAATGACATCGAAGATGTCTATGATATTTTGCAAATCCAAGGAGGACGGCTACTACTCCGAGTTAGGCCCCGGTGCACGGCCTTCGTCACGGCACTCGAGGACTCCAGTAAATATGCCGGAGACGACCTCGTGTGCGTCCGGGGAACTGGGAGTTCGGCGCCGAGGAGGAATAGGGTGTATAGAGTACCTCGTCATCCGGGGTCGTTCCCAAGTAACCCCTTTGCTTATTATGTATTCATTTCGTTTTCTGCCTCAGGGCTTGCCGAGTTGATACACTTCTGGTTCATTTTGCAGCTGCTCGCGAAAGAAGCAACGAGCTAGGCGGGAGGGCTGGAGATAAGAACGAAGAGTGGTACCAGCGCTATCAGGAGGTTGCACCGACTTCAAACAACAGATCTGCCTGGGCGCTTACTAAGGCTACGAGCCGAGGTAACCGGGGATATAACAAGAGGTCAGCATTGCCCCCCTGCGCTGCTTCAAGGAGAAGTCCGGGCCAAGTGCGCCCCTCTGCAGCAGCCGTCCAGAGGCGGTGTTCGAAGAAGGGGGGCCCTCTCAGCCGCGGCTGGTGTTGAGGCGTGCGCCGAACCGCAAACCTCCGCCGAGCGCAGTCAAGCGGCACTCCTTTGGTGAGAAGAGCCGGGCGCTCTCGCAGCGACCCAGAAATGTCCACGGGTCCCCGGCGTTTGTAGATCTGGAGGCATTTAGCGCTTGGGGAGCGAAGATGAGTCTCCTCCGCAGGGAATGAGGACACTGCAGGCCGTTCAGCTCCCCCAGTCCTCCTGAACCCACCCCGGTCGAACAGGACTGCGACTCCGGATCCGGTCCCAGGGACCCTGGCAAGTCATCCGAGGTCGCGCCCGACGTAGGCCCTCGAGGAAAAGACCGAGGGACCGGAGTGGCGAGCCCGAGGCAGGCGCTTGCGGCGCGGTTCAAGCGAACGGCGACCTGGGCGCCGAGTTTCCTTCTTGAGTCAGGGAGGGCCAATGACTGTGGAGACTATCCACAAGAAGCCCAGAACTCCCACGTGCTCGAGGCGCTCAGCCATGCTTTGCGCGATTCCCGCGCGACATGAAGCGGCTGGAAAAGGATGAGCGACCGAAGTTTGATGATGTCGCGCTGCACTCTTTGCTTCAGGTAATTTTCTTGACTGCTTGCCATTTCTTTACACAGTTTTATTCGTCTCGGAACACTATCTTTCCATCTGGTTTCTTTCGGCAGATGCTGCAAAAGTCCGATGGCATTCATCGACAGGTTTAATAAGCAAGGTCCCTAGTGGATAGCCTCGCTGAGGAGAAGCAGAGGCTCGAGACGCTTTAGGAGCCAGCACTTTGAGGGTGGACCAACTAGAGGCGCTCGAGGGCGATCTGGCAGCTAAGGCTCGGGGAGGCGACAACAAGTTGAGTAAGGAAGAAAAACCCGACCTCGAAGCCTTGGTGGAGGAGCCTGAAGAGCGACCTTCAAGGCGGAGTCGAAGCGGCCGGAACGAAGCGGTAGCCAGAGCAAGTCCGAGAGCGAGGCCGCTTTCAGGATGCGGCACCCAAGCGACCCGTTTACTACGGCGCTAAGTGTTCCCGCGTCCGCGACAGACGTGGCTCAAGGCATGGCGGCCGCCTTGAGGAAGGCAAGAGTCTCAGAGACCATCCCTCCTTTGTCCACCCGCCGAGCTGCCCTGGCCGTTCGGCCCCGACAACACGGTCCATCATCGGAACACCACGGCCGTTGCCCCCAGCGGCCAGACCCACGGGAAGTTCCCCAGCCGATGTACCAGCAGCTCGTTTCGCCGGAATTCTGAGGCCTTCAGTGCCTTTTGTTCTGCTTCTCTCTCCTTTTTTTTTTACACCCATGTAATTCGTGCTTCAAAATGTAAATTCCTCTTCACAATTAATAAATTTAATTTTCTCTATCATTTCTTCTTCATCCCATTTGGCTTGCATGCTTGATTTCTCCATAGTGCTTGTGCTTGTCCTTTAACAAGCCATATCGGGTATTAAAGAGATAATGAACATAATTCACGCCGAGGCCTCCAAGGTATTGAGGTGGCCGCAACGACTCATGCCGAAGCGGTACGTAGAACCAGCCTATAGACAGTCCTCGTGCCCCGTAGGCCTTCATGCCGAGGTGGTGGCGTGGACCGACCCCTTAGGCAATCCTAATTGCTGCCGTAGGCTTCATGCCGAGGTGGTGCGTGGACCGACCCCTTAGGCAATCCAATTGCTGCCGTAGGTTCATGCCGAGGTGGTGCGTGGACCGACCCTTAGGCAATTCAATTGCTGCCCGTAGGCTTCATGCCGAGGTGGTGCGTGGACCGACCTCTTAGGCCAATCCATATTGCTGCCCGTAGGCTTCATGCCGAGGTGGTGCGTGGGACCGACCTCTTAAGGCAATCCAATTGCGGCCCGTAGGCTTCATGCCGAGGTGGTGCGTGGACCGACCCTTAGGCAATCAATTGCGGCCGTAGGCTTCATGCCGAGGTGGTGGCGTGGACCCGACCTCTCAGCAATCCAATTGCGGCCCGTAGGCTTATTGTCGTCGGGTCGCTGACTTCTGTTCTTTGATTAACACTGGCGAAAGAATAAGAATTATAACTGCTTTCATTAAATCTTGGAGCGTCTTTGGAATACAGAGTCAAAATAGAACTTTCTGAGGTGTGACGCATTCCCACGGTCGCGGTAACTGTGACCGTTCATATCTACAAGCTGTAGGCCGACTTGTCCCCAGCAATAGCTACTACTGAAATGGTCCATGCCAATCGGTGCCAGCTTGCCTTGGCCTGGATCTCGATCTCCTGGGAGTGTTCTTCAGGACTAATTCTCCAACTGAGAACCTTTCCTTTCCCTGACTTTCGGTTATAACCTTCTGGCCAGTTGCTGCTGAAGTCGGCCAGTTTGATGGCTGTAATTCCTGCGTTCATCGGCGAGATCCAACTCCCGGGGCAATGTTGTCTCATTCTGGCCTCGGTCAAGAGTTTCCGACCTGAGGGTCCGGAAGCCGACTCAAGGGGGATTGACGCTTCCATCCCATAAGCAAGAGAAAACGGGGTTGCCGAGGTGGAACGCCTAAGGAGTCGTTCTGTAGGCCCATAGGATCACTCGGAAGTTCTTCTCTACCCCTTCCTGTTTTGCCTGATACAGTCGCTTTTTTAGCCCGTCCGCGTACTCTTTATTGGAGATCTCTGGCCTGGCCATTGCTCTGAGGATATGCTGGGGTAGAATAAGCGGGTTTTCTTGATGCCGAGCTCCTTGGAGAAGTTCTTGAATGTGGCAGAATCAAACTGAGTGCGTTATCCGAGACGAGAAACTCGCGGGATACCAAATCTAGTGGATGATGTTCTCCATACAAAGTTCTTCGTGTACGCGCTCGTGATGGAAGACAGCGACTCTGCTTCTATTCCATTTAGTGAAATAATCGGTTCGCCACTATTAACCATCTCTTATTTCCCGGAGCTCGGTGGAGTGGTCCTACAGATGTCCAGCCCCCACTGGGCGAAGGGCCATGGCTAGAGAGTGGGCCTCAGATCATGTGCTGGTTGATGGAGGGAATGGGAGAACTTCTGGACTTTCTCACATTTCTTGGCGTATAACCGGCGGTCCTCTGCATATATTGGCCACCAAGTACCCCCTGACTGATCGCTCGGTAAGCCAACGATCCTTCCTCCTAGTGTGGCTTCCACAAATTCCTTCGTGTATTTCATAGAGAAAGTCTTCCACTTTGCTTGGATGGACACATTGAAGGTATGGGCCAGTGAAATGACTTTCTGTAGAGCTTGCCTCGGGGGAAAACCACAAAACCGTGTAGCTTTCAATCTGAGCCGGTGAGCCTCAATCTTGTCCTCCGGGAGTTGGTCGTCTTTAAGATGGGATATAATTGGATCCATCCAGCTTGGGCCGGAGTCAAGCATGGAGGACTTTCCCGGGGTGGCTGAAGCTCTATGCTGGGTCTTGCCAGCGATCCCACTTCGATAGTTCTTTTTCTTCCCTGCTTCAACAGCGGAGGCCAAGCTGGCCAGGGCATCGCGTGGGAGTTTGCTCCTCTGTTAATCTGTCTGACTTCTGTAAGTCCTGAAATTCTGAGAGGGATTTCTTTGGCGAGGGGCGAGGTAAGGCAGACATCCTATCGTCTCGGGCTTGATAGTCTCCTGTCAGCTGGTTAAATCACCAGTTGAGAATCACTGAAGACAATTAAACTGCCGAGCCCCGAGGATTTTGGCGCTGCTCAGTCCGGCTAACAAAAGCTTCATACTCCGCTTCATTAATTCGATGCTTTGAAATCCAGAGTGAGGGCCTGCTCGATAACCAATCCGTCGGGGGTCTGAAGGACGGCACCGGCTCCAGCTCGCCTGGCGGTTGACGAACCGTCTACGAAGACCTTCCAAACGAGGCCGGAAGTTGCCCTTGCGGTAGCTCATCTTCCAGGAGTGGTACTTCGGGATCGTCATCCCCGGCTCGGGGCGGAGCTGAGTTGGCGCCGAAGCCGGAGGTACGAATTCCACGATGAAGTCTGCCAGAACCTGAGCCTTGATTGCAGTTCTGGGCTGGTATTGAATGTCATACTGGCCGAGTTCAACCGCCATCGCGAAAGCCTTCCTGAAAAATCAGCCTTTCGAAAGACAGACTTTAGCGGGTGCTTTGTAAACCACCAATCACAGTATGAGTTTGAAAATAATGGAGAGCTGCGAGAGGCACTGACTAACGCTAACGCAAGCTTCTCCAACTGAGTATACCTGGTCTCGGCATCGAGGAGCGATTTTGCTCGTGTAAATAAACCGGTTTTTTGCTGATTTTCCTCCTCCCTAATGAGGACTGAGCTCACAGCTCGATCCCGAGACAGCCAGGTACAAATATAATAATTCCCCATGTTTTGGGGTTGAAGTATGGGGGTGAAGAGAGATAGGCCTTGAGTGCTTGCAAGGCCTGGTCGCATCGGGGGTCCATTGAAAATTTAGAGTTTTTTCTTAATACTTAAAGAAGGGCTGGCACTTATCTGAAAAGCGGGCTAATGAATCGATTTAGCGCGGCAGTCATGCCAGTAAGCTTCTGGACTTCTCTGCGCAGTAGCCGGGCTCTGCACTCTGAGGATGGGCGGAAATCTGGTTCGGATCCGCCTCAATCCCTCTCCTCGTGACCAGGCTCCCAGGAATTTGCCCGAACCGACGCCGAAGGCGCCTTGGAGGCGTTCAATTTCAGCTTGTACTTTTACAGGACGGCAACACCTCAGCTTAGATCAGACAGATGGTTCACGGCCTGCTTGGATTTGACGACCATATTCGTCATATATATTACCTCAATAGTATTGCCGAGCTGCGCCTCAATACATTACTGGTGACCAGGCGCTGATAGGATGGCGCCCGCGTCTTTAAACCGAAAGGCATTACCCTATAGCAGTAGATGCCCCTGGGCGTTATGAACGCGGTCTTTCTCTTCATCTCGGAGCGTTACAGAGGTATTCTGATGGTATGTCTTTTTTCCCGGTATGCGTCAAGAAAGCTCATCCGGTCAGTGGCCGCGGTGGCGTCGATCATTTGATCTATCTTTCGGAGTGGGAAGTGTCTTTAGGGCAGGCCTTGTAGAGATCAGTGAAGTCAAACGCCACCACCTCCACTTGCCAGTCTTCTTCTTGACTACCACCGTGTTGGCCAGCCAGACCGGGTATTGCACTTCCCTGATCGCCCCGGCTGCGAGTAGCATTGCCCGACCTCTTCAACACGGCTTCTGTCTGGGGCAACCCGTGTCCTGCGAGCCTTCTTGCATCACTGGCTTATGCTTGGGATCTACATTCAAAGTATGGCATATGACCTCGGGATCAATGCAGGCATCTCTTCTGGGGTTCAGGCAAAGGCTTCTATGTTCTGGGATAAGAATTCGACAATCTCGGACCGTTCTGGCTCGGTGAGTTGGCCGCCAAGCAGAAGAACTTCTCTGGGTCAAGAGGACTGACCCTGATCTCGATTAGATCTTCCACGCTCTTCTTCTCAGGATCTTTGGCCGACCCTATCCAGCTCTTTCTCTAATTCGGCCATGTTGACCTGCTTGGGCTCGCGTTCTCCAGGAACCACGGGCATCAAGCACCGCTGAGCCCATTTGCTGATGATCTCCCCGAATGGTCACTACTTTTACTCTGGCGCCGTCTTCCAATGGCGAATTTCAACCTTTTGGTGTAGAGTGGAGGGCACCGCTTCCATGTCATGGAGCCAAGTCCTACCATGATGGCATTGTAGGGAGATGGCGCTTGTCAACCACCAGAAAATCCACCATCACGGAGGCTCCTCCAACCTGAACTTTAAGGGTCGCCTTCCCTTTCGGTATACAGGCTGGGCACTGAAGCTATCAATGGAGTACGGGCCTCTTGCAGGTCTTGCTTCCGAGAGGCCCATCTTCTTGAAGCAATCGAAGTAGATGACCTCGGATGAACTGCCGGGGTCGACAAGGATCCTCTGGACCTACAATTTTTCAGCTTCAGAGTGACAACAAGCGGATCATTATGTGGGAGTTGTACGCCCTACCAGGTCGTCATCAGAAAACCAGATCTTGGGCCGCTCATTCGAGGCTTTTCGGTAACAGGTTCCAGCTCGGCGCCATTACTGTTTTCCACGGAACGCCCGTCTCGCCTCGGCGCGCGCCTGATCATCTCCCTGGGAGGGGGGGCGAGATGGATGACGCTAATGAGTTTTTCGGACTCATCGCTGTCCTGACTTCTCTTGTTATCGGCGCCGAGCCGGGACTCGCTCTGGGTGCCCGCCTTAAACATGTTCTTTAAGATGTCCTTCTCGGACTAGTCTAATCAGTGAGACCTGAGTGTTTCTCTGCATTTTTCTCTTATCGTGACCGTTTTGCTTGTGGTATGCGAGAATCTGCTCTGGTCACGGCTGGCGGACTCGCTGCTCATGGGCTGCGGCCAGCTGAAAAATGGCTCTGACTTGATCTTATTCATAATCTGTGTGAATAGGCTCCTTAAATATGGGTGTCAACAGCAATTTGTAGGGATCTGGAGACCAGTCTGATGCTCCTTTGTCTCTGTAGGTGCGGCGAGCTTCGCCGAGCTGGTCGAGGCTTTGCGTCGGCTCGAGTCTTCCTTCTCTATTGGAGGAGACCGATCTATTGCTTGTCTGCTCGAAGGATGTTGCCGTCCCTATCCGTTCGGCCGACACGTCTCTATTCCACCAAGCTCGGAGCTTGATCGTCCATCTCATATGAGCCTATGAAGCGGTTCGACCACAGACCTGGACTCTTTCCTCGCCTCCATCAACGCGATATCGAGGTCACAGGGTTACCAAGCAGATCTTTTCGAAGATCAATTGTCCGGAGCAAGGCGTTCTGGAAAGCGAAAATCGCCACTTCCATCTTTAGAGCGTCGATCTGGCTATTAGATTTTCCAGAAACGTTGTCAAACCGAGTAATGTTCTCGCCCTGCCTCATCCTTAGAGCCATTATGTCGGCATCTGTTTCGGGGATAACCCTGTAGGCTTGGAACTTGTTTATGAAGGAAGCTGGTTGGCTGCAAGTCGAGATGGTAATTACCTCTGGAAGACCGCAGTACACCCACTTTTAATCGCGGAGCTCGCCCTATATCCTGGACGAGAGAAACCCTGTACCCTCATTCCTAGACGCACTCTTCCATCCCCACGACAGACATCTCTCTGAGGAAACATAATGTCGAAGTATGCGCTGCGTGGAATCGAGCACTCTTTCTCTAGTGCCGAATCTCGCCGGAACGGTAAACTTCCTTGGAAGAGGATGATCTCTGGCTTGTATGCCATCAGGTTGAAAGGTGAAGCAGCCTGATGGTCAGGCAGAAACTATGGGCTAGCGTCTTGATGACTTCGAGTGATGACCAGCACGCTCCAAGTTCCGGCGGACTGGCTTGCTGATCTGGCTCCTCAAGCCACCAGCGTCTGAGTGTCATGACGGATTATACTGGATCTTCCTTCCGGCCTCTTCCATCGAACGACTGGGGCTGCTGCTGGAGACTTCGTCGTGAAGTTTTTGACTGCGCTCTCTCATTTCATAATGGAATCTAAGATCTCCTCTGAGGAGGGTGACTTGCCGATGGTGAGACGAACCTGTCTCCGCTGGCTCCGCTGCAGACGCTGCCATCGGCGAATGTGTCAGCTGCACCAGCTGTCTCCGTGAGCTCTGTCCGTTGGAGGCGTCTGATAAGGGCCATCCTTCTCCCGGAAGTAGCATTCTGCGCCTGTATCTTCTTCGTAAGTAGGGTCGAAACTCTCATCGAGCTGCGAACCTCACTGTTTCTCCGACGGTCCAACGAGACCGGAGACTTACGTCGAGCCTGGTAAAGGTAAGATCTTCTTTTTCTCTCGGAGGCGGAAGGGGAGTCACCACCTCCTGTGGATATGACCGCGGCAGGACTGGTTCCCCCCGCAAGTAAGATGAGTGAGTGGACCTCAATGGACTCATGGAAAGGGTTCACCATGGTCCTCTTGAGAAGAGCCGCGAGCTTCAGGTGCCTTTCCACCTTTTGCAGCTTCTCCAGCCATAGTATGAAGGAAGATTGACAATACACGGCTTCTTCCACAGACGGCGCCGAATTGTAATGCAAAAACGGTAACTCACAAGATTTTTGCAGATGCCTTAGAGGACTAATCCAAATGACTATCGAGAGCTGGCCGGTGTCGACTCACGGGACCTGAAAGGGAAGAGAGAGAGGTCAAGGACCCTTGGCCGTGGCAGCACAGGGCTCTCCGATGCCTCAGTTAGTATGATACGGGTCTTGGATTGGGATGGAGAAGAAGAGAGATATGAATGAATATGTGTATATATATCATGCGTACTCGCTTGTTCAGATGCTATACTCGCCCTTTATATATATGATGTTACCGGAGACTTTTGTCATGGCTTGATGATCTGGCTGCTGAGATCATCAGCTCACAAAATAATAAATGGAAGTCCATCACAGCCCACATCCGCATTTTATTGCAGTCGATCGCCCGCACACTCGCATTAAATGCATGTCATATTGGGCCTGATCGGATCTGCGACTCGATGGCAGGCGAAGATCTCACTGATCCTTTCTTGGGCCTCCCCGATGGGGGGTGTGACCGTTGGATGCTGCGCCTGTCAGAGGGTTAATTTGGACGGCCAGGATGACGTTACTGTCTTGTCACCTGTGCGTACTGGAGGCAGGAGATATTTTAAAACACGCACCTCGGCTGGCAGTCTTGCAGCCGGGATGCGTGTTGGAACCGGGCTTAGCGAGAGGACGGCTTCAACGCGGACCGAGACCATCAACCGCACGCGCGGCGGAGCGCTCACACTACTGTTCGCAGCACGTGGACGCGCCATGGGCCGCGGACCTCAATATTTAAGGCCCATTAGTAAAACCACAGACTTTACTGGGTGGACGATATAGGAATCTCCTCACACACATATCTTCTATCTAAGAAGATGGCGTGAACTTCAGAACTTTAACTATTACCACTACTCGTATTGTTTGATTCAGTTAGGATTTATTCAAAGAATAGGATTTTTTTTGATTTGTAAAAACAATCTCTCTCTTATTCTTGGGTCCATTTTAACATTTAGATAGCAGTTTTTGATGAGTGGGTTGAATGGTTACCCAATATTCCTTGGAACATAATGTTAGTGATGAATGTTGCTCATTCGTTGCATTTCTCAGGCTAAAAAAAGAGTGTTTGACAACAGAATACTGGAGAAACTGGATGCAAACCGGATGGGGAGGAAAACATGTCAAAATTAAGCGAGGGAAGACGTCAAAATCAGTTACAATGAGGTATGATTTTCTGAAATATATACATGTGTAGAAACGTAAGTTTTTTTGCCTCGCCAACCCCTTACGGGTGGGGGCATCACCGGTAAAACTCTCATATACAACACTATCCTCTAACACTGTGTATTGGGTAAGGTCCCAACTGGACTTCTCAATGACCGGAACAATTTATGTAGAGGTAAAATTAAAGAACATAAAATTTAAGATTATGTTCTAATTTTAGCTAAAAAGAATTGGACCAAACTGATATATCAGTTTTAAGTAGAATATATCAGTTGAAAGAGTGTTTGAAACCATTTAAAGCCATGGTCTCAAAACAGTCTTGCAACTTCGGGTTCCTTGCAGCATTATGCTTACTAGCCTAACTTGATACTCTATCAGCTAGAGTCGACTCACCTTCACTAGGGTGACTAAGAGATTGGTCACTATTCACGACTAATTATGTGTGCTCTCTGCACACATTATTACTTCTGGGGTAATATTTTGCCACAAACATTTGGCACCTTGAACTTGGTATCTGTGGACCCATCTGGATGCATAAGCAACAATCACTCTAGTAGTGGACGGTTGATTATAAAGTTCATTAATGTAATAAGCAAACAGAATCCCAGGATGGCAACGATCGTCCGAACTGATCATAGGCTCCTGTAGTCAATCTGAATTAAATGGCCTTAGTCACTCAGCTTATGGCACTAATCAGATTGCGCCTATCCTTAAATCTTCAAGCTAGTAGTGGCCCACCTTTGTAGAACTTGAGAAGAATAGGAGACTGGATTATGTATGATTCCTCCACAGTAAATGTGAAAATCCCAATGCATATAGATCGACTCAACATATAACGTACTAAGTCATTCATAAATCATACCCACTCCAAATCGGTCCTGTTGATCTATGCATAGATAGGCTGGCTTCAATGAGACAATCAAACTGTCATATTAGCAGCTCTCATAGCCACCATATTGATTGTATTTTCAATCCCAGTCTTGTATGTATGATCATATCTGTATGGAATACAAGCTAGTATTACCGGATGCATGCTTCGAAATTATATATATGTATACTTCTGTGTGGGCTTTCCTCATCTAGACCCATTCTTCGTCATCTGGGTTCCGGCTACAAGGACGTCGAAAAGCACGCATGTCTTCTGCAATGTTTGAGAATGGGTCATTCAAAGCACAACCGTATGTATCGTTCGACGTCTGTGCGGAGTAGAATGAAAAGACGCTTCTTAATATTCTGTTACTGAATGTACTTGAAATAGAGGCCCACAACACAGCGGTTGTTATAGTTACACGTTGGTCAGCCTCATGAATTATTCAGACTTAACGAGGGGGAGGCAGAGTCTCAGTGGCGCAAACATGATTGGGGTTTCTATTATTGCGGGTGATTAGGCGAGTCTGGAGTGATAGAGTAAATGTATTACTATTGGTTGCCAGTCATGTAATGGTCGTATATACACCGCGATGAGATTAATATTCATGTACATTTAAGAAATACAATATAATATTTTCAATCCTGAACTTTGATGGGAACGGTCCAATCACCATGGCCATGGATATTTACCACAACGTAATCTAGAGTCTGGTCTCTGGTGATCTTTTATTTTCCTCTATTCTTTTGATGCTACCTACTTCTGGTTTTTGGTAATGATGTCATTTTACATGCAGGCACCGGCACTCATGTTATAATATGCCGTCAATAAAACCCCATCAATGGTTATGGTTGACATGATATGGGCCCAATGATGGTATGCAATCAATAATTCTTCAAAACTCCTCACACATTGGACTTCAGAAACCAACTTATTGTTGAAAGCGTCGATTAATTTAAAGGCAGACTCCGGGTGGGCTTCTTGACCTGCTACTCCTTGAGAAGCCCCTGTCATTATATAAACTTAAAAACATTCCTCTGCAGCAGTCCCAGCATGCAAGTAGGGTTAGTGGCTTGTTTTATGACTCATAGCAATTTCCTTCCATTTAGTGTGAGGATTAGGGTAGGGATTATAGCAAATACCTGGTTTACAAGTGTCCACTGAGTGGCTGTCCTTGGACGTAGGTTTACATATTATGCCCAGTCTCAGCTTATAAGTATTTCTTTTTAATAACGTTTCTTTTGACTATATTTTATCTTTTTATACTGATGCATGTATTCATTTTTTGAGCCTTCCTAAGCATATTTTCATTCTCCTTAATTCCATGATATTGTTTCTATAGAGCAAGCTTGCTATTGTATTTTGAACTATGAACTATGAAGCCACTTCTTGTTGATGAAACAGCAGCAGCATAATGAAAGAGCTCAATGCTGGAATTAATTGAATACAAGATGGATTCAGCAATTAGGCCACACACACAATAATAGTAATCACCATAACTGTGTAGAGAAACTCGTAATCTTTGGTTAATTGGAACTAGTCCAATAACCCGTGCTCAGCACGGTTTCTCCTTGCACTATAAATAAATAATCACATACTATAGAACAAGTTGGATAAAATAGAAATAGAGAATTTGGATATAAAGGATATAAATACATAGGGTAACCAAAACATGAGATGAGTGGTTTAATGAAAAAATGAGTGGGCAAACACATAAGTAGTTATATTAACTGTAGGTCAAAATTATAACGGATGGTCAAAACCGAAGCCAAAACCTCCTACCTTAATATATTTATAATGGGCATTGCCTTACGATGAGACTTGTCCATCTATATATAGGATCGTTCCTATTATTTGGCAATCAAGACTTTTCTAACAATTAAAGAAATTTAATTAAAAGAGGATACTTAGAAATTAGCAATTCTACTCAACAAATAACAGAAATTGGAAATAGTATAGAATTAAAACTCCAATGTAGCAATTGGCATAATTGGGAATGTGGACTAAACCAATGGACTGGGTTGACTCATGGTTAATGGGTTGGCCCAGATGACTTTGGCCTGATCCGTACTGCATCGCTTGGTCAGTGGTGTATTTATGTTTCCTATAGCTTTACCAATTTGTCTGCCTGAAAGATTAGTCCAGTTAGTTGCTGAGGCTTAAAGCATAAGTGGTTTTGGATGTTTATTTTGCTACTGGCACAGGGGTTTATGTTTGATTCTAATGTGAACTTGCTCAAGTAAAGCTGAATATTGAACTTCTTGTTTTTGCTTGCCATTCAAGCATTCAAGAAGTGTGAGATGCATTGGTTTTGTTTTAGAATTTAGGATGGCTTTGTTAATGTAAATTTATTTAATTATTTATTTTTTGGCCGAGGACGATGTTAAATTTACTTGATTCCTAGACCTTAAAAGACAAATTCTCCGTCTCCAACATCATATATTTGCAATTTTAATTCCCTGAATCATACGGCTATCTAGCTATATTGCTAATTGGTAAATTATAGCTTAAGACAACTACAGCCTTGCATTGGCTGCTCAAATAGGGAAACAGAGCACCAAGTCATGTCAGGTATTGATATTTTTACACCTACAAATTCATTTACTGGAGCTCTATCATTTACTGGAGCTCTAGCATTTACTTGTGATCCTGCTTTCAACTTGCTGCTTGGGATGGTAAATTGCTAGTTTATGATTTTGAAGTGAATGTAGTGGATTGTGTCGAAGTATAAGAATAGAGTGAGTAACTCATCATTTTAGCCTTATTTCATCAATCAATGATGAGTTTAATGAGTTTTGCTTTATGTAATTGATAATGTATGGAATATGTAACTGATAATCTTTAACTATTTGTATGTTCTGCTATTGCACTATGGCAATATAAATGGATGTCACAGGAGAACAACAAACAGTGTTTTTTTTTTTTTTGAGATAATTAGCGAAAGGTCCCTAGAATTGAATCTATCCAGCCTCCAGTTCAGGAAAATTCCTTTTAAGGGCTCTAGTCCAAGCAGCTAAACTATTTGCAGCCAGAAGTCTCTATAGCCACATGATTTCATTTTTCAGGACTAATTTGCCCTTTCAACCGTTTTAGGCATAAATTTTGAAATTTAAAATTTCAAATCTTCCCTCCTTCATCCTTCCTAAATCCTCTCAAACGACTCCACAGGTCGTCCTTGATCCGGATTTCTGCACTCTTCACCTGAGAAGAACTTGCAGAGGATTCTCGATTCCATCCAGAGTTGTCAAAACGCAAGAGTTGGCAGTCGACAGATCTACGTGCCGCGATGTTCGATTGCTGTAGAAAAATGGTACTCGGGGTGTAAATCGGAAAGCCACCACCTTCTCTCCCACTGATCTCTTTACGTCTTCCCAAATCTCAATCAAATCTCACCCATCGACCCTCAAATCCAAAGTGTGCCTGATTATGATCTCGTCCGTTCCAATATCCTTACAAGGCTGGGCAACCGTGATGGTAGAGACTGATCTGAACCTCGATCAGTGGGGCCCACGATTTCCTGCAGCATTCATATCCCGGGCGAGAACGTGTTCTCTGTTGGGTGGAATTCTGTTGCAGAACGTGTTGTAGTGATAAAGATGAAAGGGGTAGGTTTAGACAGTCTATGAGTGCATGAGTAAATATGGCCCTCACCATATTACAAAAGTATGAGAGTGGTGCGGGACACGTCATGGGTGAAGGTTATTTCTTTAACCTGGGCACTTGTTTTCAATGGGTGAAGTGTTTCTCTGTGTTTTGTTTCCCTTAAGTATTCATGTTTGATTTTTGGAAACCCATTTGGTCTTTGAATCTTGGATATGTGATTTTGAATCCGAGTTTTTGTAAAATTAATCTGTCTCCTGTCATATTTCTCTGCGTTTTTGGCAAATTTATCTGAGTTTTGTCAAATTTATTTGAGCTTCTTTCAAATTTATCTGAGTTTTTATCAAATTTATCTGAGTTTCTGTCAAATTTATCTGAGTTTTTATCAAATTTATTTGAGTTTCTGTCAAATTTATCTGAGTTCTGAATAAATCTATCTGAGTTTTTGACTATTTATTTGAGTTTTGGAACAAATTTATTTGATTTATGAACAAATCCATCTGAGTTTTTGGTAAATTTATTTGATTTTTTGAAAAATATAGTCGTCTTTTTGACAAATTTATCTTCATTTTAAAAATTTTAACTGAGTTTTTGAACGAATATTTCTTTGTTTTTTGGCAAATTTATTTGTATTTTCTTATATCTATTTGTGTTTTTGAATTTTATTTGTGTCTTTTAAAATTTATTTGTACCTTTTGAAATAATTTTAATTGAGTTTTGACAAAAATACTTGAGTTTTTGAAATTTTTTTATGAAATTTGGAAAATTGGTTTATCTTAGTTTTGGAAAATGTATTTTCTTTTTTTAAAATTTATTTGCATTTTTTTAATTTTATTTATGTATTTTGAATTTTATTTGCGTCCTTTGAAATTCGTTTGCGTCTTTTGAAATTTATTTGCATTTTTTAATTTTATTTACGTATGTTGGATTTTATTTGCGTCATTTGAAATTCATTTGCATCTTTTGAAATTTATTTGCATTTTTTGAATTTTCTTTGGATCTTTTGAGATTTATTTGAGTCTTTTGAAATTTATTTATAGTTTTTGAAATTTATTTTGATCTTTTAAACTTATTTTCATTTTGTTTAAATTTATTTGCCTTTTTTTCAATTTATTGCGATTTTTGAAATTATTGTATTTTTTAAAATTTATTTGAGTTATTTTGAAATTTATTTGTGTTTTTTTAGAATTTATTTGAAAATCTCATTAATGGGATTCCATTAATCGTGGCCAATTAAATGGTAGTTGACCATTATTAATGGATATCCCACTAATCATGGGATAATGATTCAAAGAAAGGGTAAATTAGACATTTTAGGTATGAGAAAGTGTGGGAGGGACCTTTGGCTGCATGACTTTTTTATTGTAGATTGTTTGCATTAAAGTCACAAGTTGAGGGACCTGCGACCAAAGTCCCCTTTTTTTTTTTTTTTTATGACGAGGAGAAACCTGTCAACCCCTTTTACGGTTGATCATTGATAAAACCCCAAATACACGACAACGTCTGCATCTATATCTTCTTTTATTACCCTTTTTTGTCTGCAACACACACCATCTTATCTTTTCTTGAGTTGAACTATAGTTTAAACCTCCCAAGATTTTTTCTGTAATGGCCGAACAAATCGAAAGAGGTGGTGGAAAGTTTTAAAAAGCATAATTTTGCTTCTATAGTCGATCCCAGTGTTCTTTTATTCCTTTAAAGAGTTGTCATGCTTGATGTAATTGGACCTGACCCATGTCGAGTTCTATTTAACATCTTTGAAATAACAGTTGCAAAAGTTGATAGAGCCATCCCTGTTATTTGTAGGGTGGAAGTTCCTTGCAATGCTCCACTCTAAAACAATACTAAACCCCCACACATTACTCTTTAATCAATTTCATGCCTTTGGTATTGATTATTAGCTGTACAATCAATGGACTATGTGGATCATTAATGAATGGGACCCGAGTGCACCCAATTTATCTGAAAGGGCAAGACTGCCATGGCCCATGAGCATATGAGCTAGAGGTGTAAACTGGCCGTGCCGCTCAAGGACTGGCCCACGTGCCTCTCCTAATTTTATTTGGTTTTTAAAAAAAATATTTTCTATAAATTACAAGAGATTTTATGGACTTTTAGCGTTCTGAAATAAAGTTGGAACTATTATAAAAAAATACACAAATATTGATGCCAATTTACAAAATAATAAATAAAAACTTTAATTATTTTAAAATTTAAATTTTATTTATATAAAAAATCAGCCTTTTTTATATAAATGTCGAGATGGGCCGTGCCTAGCCCAGCACGGCCCATCCTTTGGCTCGGTTAACGTGCCATGCTGGCCCCCGGTCTGGGTTTTTTCGTATTGGTTGGCACCGCCCGGCCTAATTTACACTCCTATTATGAACTGATAATTCAATATTAGTTTCCATAGGGCAATCATCATCATCATCAATCCTTGGATTGCCCCCTCCATTCTGCACGGGTTGGGTTTTCTAATTATGTGATTCCGAGAGTACATTGATCGGATAAATTACTGTAATTTTGCAAATCCCAGAGATCGTAGTAGAAGATTACTCATGGGATTCAAGTACTCTTGATTCCATATAAAATTTACATGATATCTTGGCTAATTGAAGTTTCTATATATGTAAGTTCTGCAAGCAACAACTTTTCCCCAAAATCCAAACCCAAGGCTGACACGGATGATCCGAACCCAAACCCAATCAGACCCCAACTTGTAAATCTCAACTTCAATTCAGTTGGGACAACTTGAGTCCCAATTTTCTACAAAATTAGAGTCTATACTTTGTTGTTTCACACATTTTGCAGGTTACCCCCTCTAATTTTTGTTGTCCTCCATCCTCTAGCTGTGAATGATCCTGTACGTTATTGAGAGAGACAGAGTCAATGAGGTTCGAATCAGATGGCTAACCTAAGTAAACTTGAA